>ML791804.1:212954-225555 GCA_009831015.1 Picea engelmannii
GTCACAACGCTCCCCCAAAAGAGGTCACAGAGCATTGACACTCCCTAATAGTGTATAGGGGAGCATTGCCTTCCAAAATTGATTTTTGAGTGGTTGTTTCCATGGAAAAAGACTTGTACTCTCTGTCAAATGATTTCTCCTCTTCAAAACCAGTCTTTTGAGTTGTCTTTTAAGTGTTCTTGATAATGTCATCCGAGGCACGACATAGGCAAGACAACAGTATGATTTTGTGACACTTGTGGTCAAAATTAGACACTTGCGACATTGGTAATGATGACACTAAGCCATCATCCTAATGAGTAATTTTGAGGTGTAACAGATTTCCCCCCAAAGTACGAAGTCAGAAGACGAGAACCGATGACTGAAGTACTTTGTAGACTTTTTTTGAGAAAGGGTATGGACCCAGAGAACCTGGAAGAAGTTGCACACAACCTTCAAACAAATATTATGACATGTTTGAAACACAAGACATGCATACCTATGCTTGAGTGATAAATACTTTCAAGGTGTGTTCGCGATAAAATACACTGCAGATCCATAATTATATTGAAAAAAAAGGTATAGCCACTGAAGATACAATGTGGATATATACTCCTATGAACTAAACCGATTGTATCCACAAAGAATACACAATGGATATACAAGACGACAAGACATAGACATGACTAATACAAAGTGGATCTATGTAACAATATATGTGTCAATGTTTAAAATAAATTCTGTCGCAACCTAGGAAAAGTATAGATAAGAGTGATGACTCAACCCAGGGTCTTCTTACTAATCCCGATGTAGTAAAAATATAACCATGTGAATAGATGTCTCGATGTCGAACATGGAAGAAACCACTTGATTATTAGTCAATGAGGTAAACCGTTAACAAGCACGAGGTAAATCACCATTGATGTCAATGATTCCCAAGGTACTCTAGTACATTCCAATGAATGTGAATGGATGAGATGAAGTCGAACATCCATGGAATCATCCGATCAGAGGTCAATGATGTAAACCCATTATCGAACATGAGGAGGCCTTCCATTGAGGCATGAAGGTCCCAAGGTACTAACTGGTTTCTAAGTCTATTTCCCAGATAATGTGTTGAAGTTGATAGGAACAAACTCGTCGAAGGAGGGCCTTGATGTATCCCCCATAAACGACATGAAACTGACATAGAGATATAATTGGTGGATCAAAATAACATGGACTGACATGGGTATTGAAAAAAAAAATTGTGATGGTTGACTCTTGAGGCAGATACTTCCCTTGAACATTGAGGCACAACAACAGAAACATGACATGGACCAAAACATGATGATGTAATGGATACAGTTAGTTTCATTGGGTGACCCAAAGGAGTAATAAAACTAAAAGGATTAGTTCAGTGCAGAGGTGGATTAAAATGCGTGCAAAGACAAAGTGTCGTGTTCAAGGATGATTGTAAGGGTTACTTGTAATGTTCTCAAAAACTGTTTGGCTTGCTTCTTTTAATTTTTTCCCCCATCCAGATAGACAAGTACCTCTTTTTGATTTAAAGAGCTCAAGGAAGGTAAAACATGATCGATATAACTCACCTTCGGTAAGTCCCTCTTCCTTTGTTTAATGAACTGGAAGAAGTAAGTGTTCGGTCCCGTATGGTCCCTTCAAAGTATGATTGTTTAACAAGTCCAGAGAAGGTAAACTCGGTGTTTTTTTATATTTAGAGAGTCTAAAAATGACTTAAAGACGACTCCAGTGTTGTCCTTTTTCATAATTTTAGTCTCACGAGGCCGAAAAAGAGATAAATTATCACTCGAAAGAGGCCCTTTCAAAACTTTTAATGAGTGAGAAAGGAAGCAAGATCACTTGACAATATTTTCATGTTTAGAGAGTCTGAAATAGCTTAAAGATGACTCCAAGGGGTTCCTTTTTTGTGTATCCATGCAAGTCCGAAAAAGAGAAAAGTTTACTCGATGTGTTCTTATGTTTTTTCGAGCTTGAGAACAAACTAAGACTATGCTTGTGAATGTGACAAGATGAGAAACGAACAAAACTGCTCCAAAACCTTCCAATAATGTCAAAACTTCATTCTAGGGTATTAATAAGGCCTCCAAAATATTTTTTAAAACCCAAAAATAACTATATCTTAGGCAAAAATGAAATTTATAATAGTAAAATGGGGTAACAATGTCTTTTACCATTTCATTTGTGAAAATATTTGTAGCAGTGGAGAATTTGTTCTTTGGAGGGTGAATCTTGCATTGTTCGGTGCCAAAGCTATGATCAACTCTTTTCCTTACCGTTTGGACCAGGTTGGTGTTGTTCTTCCTCTCTTTAATTTGTACAGTTCAAATTTTTTTTAAGTCAATGATTGGGTTTTAAAAAATATTCCCTGGGTTGTCTCAAGTGTCCAAAAGGACTCAACGCTCCTTTAGAATTAGTGGGAGAGTGGTGCCTGATTTTGTAAGCACCCCTATAAGCTGATAAAGGGCACACCAATGCTCTGATGTAGTGGTGGAGAGGGCGCTTCCCAAAAACATAAGAAAACACGCCCAAAACTGCTAGTGCTCTCTCAGAATGTTAAGGGAAGTGTTATCATTTTTTAGAGTGCTTTGGTGGCTATTGTAAGTGGGCGTTGGTGCACTGATGTGCACGTAAAGGGGGCATTGGCTTCATAGAAATAGTTTTTTTTTTTTTTTAAGTTTTAATTGCCCAAAAATTGTCGAAAAAGTGTGACTAATGAATATTTGGTTGTTGATGATTGCAGGTAACTTCAGAAAAAGTCATGATCGAGTGGAAAGAAAGAGAGAATGAGCTTGATGATGTGGAAACATTGCAAAGTCCCCAATCAAGGGCCACATTGAGGAATTGCGGTCTCCTCAAGTTCTTCAAAATTCAAAATATGAAGAAAGAGATTCTTCTTCTCAAGTATATGATCGGGCTATGGAACGTTGCATAACAAGGGTTCCAAATTGGAACGCAGCTTCTTACCATAGAGTTGGAATATGTATAATTCTTGACCGGCCTCTTGAAAAGAGGGGTCCCCATAGTTTATTCAAACAGAGGGTGTTTCCCGTGCTTGTGGATGAGTACTTGGAAAACCATTTTGTCCTAGGTGAAAGACTAGTGGGAGGTAGAATTGCAATCAAAGACATCATGGATCTACCTCTTTGGTCCATTCTGTTTTCCATTACAAGTATAGCAGGAAGTACCAGCTCACACTTAGTTTCAAGATCACAGGTGGCCTATGGTTTACAATGTCTAGAGCCAAATTTTTTTAACTAGAGTGCAGGGTTCCTTCAGAATGTGAAGGAGCATATTACGAGATGTAGAGCAGGGAAGTAGAAGAAGTTTGGGTATGGTTCATTCTTGGTTTCATTCTTCTTAGAATGCATTCTTCAGATGAAACCTCAGATTGCATTAGCAATACGTCCAGTGGGAGAACCATGTATGGATCGATGGACTAGCCTGTCTCTGAGATTAGGATCAAAGAGAGAATTCAGGTTCACTAGTGACTTTTCACTTAGTTGGGATGCCAGTTGATTGTGATAGAAGACTTCCCATATGCTGGAGTATATTTTTGGGGAAGTATGGACCTAGTCCTTCCAAATGGGGTGGATTGGGATGCATTAGGTAAGAAACCAAAAAATGATCTTGTCCAGTGTTTTTTTATTTTAAAACTTATATTATTTTTTGGGGGTACATAGAAGAGTTTCTAACGAATGTATCATTTCATCATGCAGACAGGGGAGAAACATGTCTGGTAGAGATAATGGAATTAGGGCACCACAGGGATGCTCAGATAACATTAGATCATGAGGTAGCGACAAGGGTTCTCTGAGAGGTGGAGACAAACCTCCGTGGTCTTACGACAGGTATCCCTCCTCTTGAGAGGGAGGGCGTATCCTTGCACATGAAAAGACACAGAATGGGAGTCCCTGAGAGCATTAACTTTTTACTAAGATGAGTAGCCCATGCGGTGGTGTGTTATTTAGAGAATAATGTGATGCAGGAGGACTAGGAGCTCACTGATATTTTTTGTATAGTCTTTATGATGATGTTATGGGCACAAGGACCCAACATTTTTCTCTTCTATGTACTTTTTTGATGTAATCAAACTTTTTCTGTCACGCTATATATATATATACATACCCGAGTTTTTATAGTTCCTAGATGATGTTTTTAAATGTGATGTGTTTTAATTTACATGTTATTTATGATTTATTTACTTTATGAAACCTTATCTATGTGCGAGATATCAATCCATGATGTAATTGGATAATGAATATGAAATGGTATTGAGTTCTCTTGGTATGTGTTTATATTCGATACAATCAAACATTCGTTCAAGATGACAAAATCGTAAGTGGAGACGTAGTAGGACAGGATTGCGAATAACATATATTCGATTAAGTTGATAGACCATTTGTTGAGAGTATAGGTTAACAATCATACAAGAAACACCTAGGGAGGAGGCTTTGGTTAAAAGTCTGATGACATCATGATATTCTACCATGTTGTTAGTTGTCGATCCTAAGCAAATACCTCCTAAACTCTCCAACTCATCTGAGTGGTAAACAACCCAAGCGACAGAAGAAATGTTTTGGGTGTGTCGACTAGCGCCATCCACAAACCCGACAAAGATAGGAAAGGAAGATGTCATCTGCGCATGAGAACACAAGACACAGTATAAGCGGCTAAGGAAAAAACTTGAGCACGCAAAAGAAAATACATACCAAACTAAAATACAATAGTGTACAAAGCACATATGCTAGATGATCTATGCATAGTACTTCTTAATGTAAAGCCTATTTTGGGGCTCACCCAGGGATATTCTGTCGTAGTCAACTAGCTCATAGGTGCCTCTATGTAAAACATGTTTTACGATGTAAGGACCATGCCATAGAGGTTCTAAATTACCTTTTCCTAACTTATCATGAGCTTGGTCGGACTAGGTCTCCTTCTGCAAAATCATGAGGGTGGATGGATGTGTCGTATTGATTCTTGAATCACTTTTGATACATCACGTTAATGAGAGCGACATCCCAACATGTTTCATACAACCTAGTCAGGTGTAAGAAGCATTCTTCTTTGACATAAGTATGAGGCAGGAGTTCTACTTTGAGTTTCAAAGAGGGAATTTCACACTCAATTGGTAAAACAACTTCTATGTCATATACTAACTAGAAAGGAGTGAATCTAGTAGTAGTTTTCACTGAAGTACGATAAGCCCAGAGAGCGGAGAAAAGTTGTAGATGCCAATATGTCTTGTTTTCCCCTACCATATGTTGAATCATGGTTTTAAGGACCTTGTTTATGGCTTAAACTTGTCCATTTTCTTTAGGATAGTACGACGATGATTTCTCATGGAGGAAACCCAGTTTGGCATGCAAATCGCTCATCATCTATTTTTGAAAGTGTGAACCATGATCAATGACAATGTCGTGTGTAACACGAAAGTGAGTGATGATGTGGTTGAAGAAGAAAAGAGCTGCAGTATGACCATCATTCAGAAAGGTAGGCATAGCCTCAACCCAATTTGTGAAGTAATCGATGACAACGATGTTGTAAACATGCCCCCCAGTTGAGGTAGGATTACACTGCCTGAAATCAATGCCCCATTTGGAAAAGGGGCCAATGGAAATAATGGGATGTAGCAGAATGGGGTGGGTGCATGCCTTTTTGTGAAAAACTTGGCAGGGTGGGCATTTTTTGACTGCCTCAATACAATCTTTGAAAAGAGAGGGCCAAAAGTAGTCGGCACGTAAGATTTTATGAGTTGTAGCCATCCCAGAAAGATGACTAGGATAGGATCCAAGGTGATAGTAATTAAGAATGTGTTCAACCTCTTCATGAGTCAAACATCATCATAGGATAGTATCAATACCACGACGATACAAAGTGTCACCGACGATAATGTAGTGATGTGAATGATGGTGTATACAACGACACTCTTCACGAGAGATATCGGGCTGAAAACGTTGGGTTTAGGGATAAAGAAGGATATGTCCATACCAAGGGTTGAACGTGTTGATGAGGAACAGAGTCTCATTGGGGAGAGAATCTTTGGGCTCGGTATCTTCATCAGCATGGGGAAAGTCACAGATCAGCTCCGCAAACACCAAAGATTTTTTAGCTTTGGACTTAACAAGTTCGAGATTGAAATCTTGAAGGATGACGATCCATTTAGAATATTTGCCCCCAAGAACTTGATGTGTCAGAATGTGATACATGGGGTTAGAGTCTGCGATAACTGTGGTGGTGCATAGCAAAATGTAATGGCAAAATCTCTGGATAGTGATGACGGCTGGCAGAGTCAAATTTTCAACATGTGAATATCAGAGCTTGGGACCAGATAGACTTTTTCTCAAATAATATATCACGTGTTCCTCACCGATAGGGTCCTCTTGAAATAACACCATAGAAATAGTGGAAGTAGAGGCTGATAAGTAAAGAATATAGTCCTATGTATAATTCAGAGGATGAAACAAAAGTTCATTGGTCAATGCATGCTTAAGAGCAACAAAATATCATTGAGCAGTGTCATCCCAGATGAAAGGGGTGTCATTCTGCAACAATCACATAAATCCTTTGGTAATCTCAGTGTAGTTACAAATGAAATGGTGAAGAAAGTTTTCTTTCCCTTGCAAACTTTGGAGTTGTGTCAGATTATTAGGTGGAGGTAAAGCAAGGATAGCCTTAATTTTTAAGGGATCCACCCAAATCCCATCCTTGGAAACAACTAAGCCGAGGAGTCGACCTGATTCGACAAAAAATATACACTTATGTGGGTTCAAACGAATGCGGTAGAACTTTCATCGGAGAAAAATAGTCCATAGATGACCAAACTGGTCTGATCGAGGTGATGAATGGGTTGGTAAATCGTCGAGGTAAGGTTCCACAATATGTTTGATATTATGGAAAGAATATGACATGACCTGATCAAATGTGGCACCAACATTTTTTAGGCCAAACAATAGTTTCTGATAGGTGAAATTTCTCCACGGGAAGATGAAGGTTGTCTTATGCTTATCAGCAAGTAAAATGCCAATCTGGTTGTACCCTAAGAAACCATCCATGAAAGAGAAAATCATGCTACCTTCACAATTATCAATGATTTGGTCGATGAAGGGCATAGGGTAGTTGTCTTTTGGAAAAGACTTATTGAGGTCCCTATAATCAATGCAGACATGAATGGTCCCTTGCTTCTTAGTAACCAGAACAATGTTCGAAACCCATTCCATCAAAGGGATAGGATAGATGAAGCCAAATTTCAATAATTTCTCAACTTCTATCTTAATAGCCATGGTCTTCTTAGGATGGACCGGATAGAGTTTCTGTTGAATAGGTTTTACACCTAGGTAGGTTTTAATCTTGTGCACAATGATCTAAGGATCAATCCCTGGCATTTCCTCATAGCTCCAAGCGAAGACATCACATAATTCTTTAAATAAAGTGGTATAAGAAACCACTTCCTCAGGCGAACAATTAACACCGAGATTAATATTTTCCATGACACTTCCTTGATCGAAATGTCAATAATGATCGTAGAGGTAATGTTTCCTAAATTCCCTTCAGAAATAGTATCTTGTGTAAGTATGGGTGATTGTGGAAAGTCGACAACATCGGGGGGGAAGATAGAGTGTATATATTCTTGTATTTCTTCAAGAGGTGGAAGAAAAGAGGATCGATGATGGTTATCGTCCCATGGTACGTCATCAATGCTAATCATTTCCATGATAGATTCATCGGATGGAAATATTTGAGAAATGTAGTCAAAAGAATAAGTCAAGGAATTTAACCAAGATGGGATCAAGTAGGTGTCGAGTGGTAAGAGATGTTGGTCATCCGAAGAGGGAGAGGCTAATTGAATAGAAACATATGAAGCATCGAATGGACTAAGTGTCATTCTGTCACCTAGAACATCGAACTCTAGAGGACTAGGTACAATCCAGGGATCAGATGATTCCAAAGACTTATAAGTCGTAGTCGAAATCATATTGACTGTGGCAATATGATGCGTTGTAGGAGGAAGTGGTGCAGGGAAGGTACCCATGAGGGTGGAATATTTTAACAATCCTACACCAACACTTTCATACGTGATCTTGTGATCTCCCAAGAATGGAATATTGTAGGTAGTGGGAGAATGAGTGTCGAGTGTAAAAAAATCTAACTGATCGACAGTGACAATTTTTGCCTGATGAGGAAATTGTACACATCGAAACACTGACGAAGCAATGACAGTCATAGTATAAAACCAACTTCTTCCAAGTAACAAGTTGTAATCGAGGGGAGCATCGACCACCTCGATGTCAATGATGACGGTTTTTCCACCCAACTAGATGGACAAGGACTACAAGAGTCCATGGGGATGAAAACGTCACCCATCGAATTCGTGCAACATTGTTGGGGATTTTTTAAGTGCAGGTGATTTTACACCTTTCCAGCATGATAAAGAAATGACATAAGTAGAGGCTCCCTCATCCAAGATGGTATGGTGAATTTGTTGATTGTGAACAACAACATCAATTTGGAAAGCAAGTTGGTGGGAGATTTGAGACGTAAAATATTCTAGGTTAAACATAATATTATTGGATGACTCAGGATCAAAAGCACCAATAGTAGCTAAGAGTGTTCTATGTTGACTAGGGAAATGTTGTAGAACTTCTAATGAAGGCATATCACACAGTGCTTGAGCCAAATCTTCAACAATGTTGTAGTTTTGGGTGGCACGTGAACTAGGATTAAAAGTATATTTACAGATGGTGATATTAAGAGGGAGTAAGATAGAGTCAAACGTAGTTTTCTCTATCTGAAGTGGTCCAGATGAAGGACTAACGGATGGAGGACTAACGAAGGATGGTGATGGATTCAGTAAAGTATCATTAGTGACCTTTCCTTTGTCAGGTTTAATTGGCATGTCATAGGTCATAGAGCTGGTGGTTAAATTAATCTGATTAAATAGATAAATATGGGCACTTTTCATAGCTTCATCATGAGAAAGGTGGCTGAAACTACCCCCTGGAGAGGGGTTTTGAGCAACCATATATTGCTACTGAGGAAAAGGCTGAGTAAGAATGGAAGGTTGGGAATTCCCTTTAAATAGTTTGGACACTTCATCACGATGTGGACAATCTCAAGTGTAGTGATCGTCACCAAAAATAAGACATGGGAATTTTGTCTTCCACTGTGGTTTATTTCCGGTAGCAGGTGGTGGGTTTTGAGCTTTCAATTGTTCATTGTTATTATTATTCTTTGGTTTGTTATTTGTCTTCTTCTTACCTCCGGATTGTTTTGAAGGGGCATATTGAACTGCATTCACCTCAAAGATTTGAGTTTGGGGGGAGGTAGAGGAGGGTGTGCTCAAACTGGGAGTGGATTCCAGAGTAGATCGACTTGTTGTTCTAGTCAACTGGGAAATAGATTGGGTTTTGACGGAGCCTAAAACTCCATCCGCATGTGGTGGATGATGGTTTAGATGGATTGGTATTTTCACAGGTAACATTTGGGATTAACTCATACAAAGTACCATATTAGGAATAAACCAAATCTAAGTACTGAGCCCAAGCAATGGCCTCTTCCTCGGTGAATACACCACCCATGGTGACATCATGAGAAATTGGGGGTAACAGTGATTTAGTAAACCATTCTGCCAATAACTGGTCAGGAATGGCTGCTTTGATCAACCTTTGTCGTCATTGCCACTCATGAATATGATCATATATATGCATGGAGTTTGTTTGGCGAAGGGAGGTAAAGAGTTTGGTACCCATCTCGTATCGAATGGGTAGTTTAAAGTGCATGATAAAGGACATGGAAAGGGAGTTTAAATCTTGGAAAGAACCATGTGGAAGTTCGATATACCACTTGGTTGCTGAGCCCAGAAGTGTTCGCTGAAAAAGACGTAAATGGATAGAATCGTCCATTAAGGAGTTCGATGAACACCATAAATGGAAATTCATCACATCATTGTTCGGGTCTTCTCCAACTTCACAGTCAAAGTTTGGAATATCGGAAGGTAATTTAGCAGGGATGACTGGCCAAATAGGATAATGCAATATAGGATCATTGGTTAACTGAGATAAGTATGGGAGATCTAGAGTCGCGACAAATGGTAGTTTTTGGTTAATGTGAGGATGATACTGGTGTGGCATGGGGACACCAGTAGGACCGTAAAATGGGTTAGTTGGATAATTATATCCAATAAGTCCTCCTACATTTGGTTGTTGTTGACCAGAATAAACAAGATTTTATGATGGTTGAGAAATATGTGGATATGGAGGATAACCTAATGGGTTCTGAGGATTATAAGTCGGTTGCTAGTTTTTCCCATAAGGAGGATAGAAATTTTGTCCATAAGGAGGATAAGGTTGTTGTTTTCCTTGAGGATTCCCCCCCCAGGAATAGTGGATTTCCACGAAAAGGAATGTGCCAAGGATTTGGTGTCACATTCTGTCCATATGACAGGTTTGGGATTCCATTCTGAGATTCCCCCCCGAGCTGAGATTGTGTCCCCATTTGAGTTTGACTCCCAAATGGAGGTTTCCCCCCAACGTGAGGTTGAGCACCCAGAGGAGCTAAGATCGGCATGGGATTTGCAGGAAAATATGCCCACAGGGGTACCATGGGCTGATGATTCAATCCCCATGGCTGGGCCTTCCATGCCTTCCATTCAAGGAGTGAGCCAAGGTTTTAACCACCAACTCTATTTTCATTAACTACCTTTTCTTGGGATTGAAACTCGACTTAATGCTCAGGGGGAGGCCACACGTTTCTCTTGGATATGATGTTATACGAGCACATGATTGTGGGGCTGCTAAAAAGTGGTTTAGGTTCAAACCACTTTTGGGCCCGCAATCCATCACCTTTCGCCATGTAGCACTTTCGATTTACCATGGTTTCAATTGCAGGACCACTCAAGAAAATTATCGCCCAAGCATGTTGCATCCCCGTAATGAACCATGGTCGTAGATCTGGTCCTGATCTGAGATCTAGATGCACCTACTAGATTTAGCGCTACTGCCAAGCTTAACCACCCACCAAATTTATAATTCACCAAATTGTACCCTGGGGGAGGGGGATGCTACTTTTGAAGTTGATCAATAATACCTCTCAAAGGATGATCTGACGTGGAATTTTGATGTCATCATGTTGATGCGTCATGAAAGAGAAGCAACACGTTCCACTAAGAAATAGGCGAATAATATGCCCATGGCTTCTTGGACTGAGTGCCACATGTCATTGTTGGATAAGGGCTAGGTGTCATGACCGATGAGTACGCAACACATCTACAATGATGACTTCCATGTACTCTCTTAAATTGAAGACTGAGATCCCCTTCAGGTCTTCGGGCTCCAGGAAAACTAAAAATTGAACTTTTTTTTTCCTTGAAGAAAAACATCCAGAGTTAAGGATCTGACAAAGTGTGGCCTCCAAAGATCGATGGCTGAGATCCCTTCATGGCTCTAGGATTCAAACTCCTCAATAGTCAAAATTTATTTTCCCCAAGAAAATTCATTGAAACTAGGGATCTGATGGTGTGTGTCCCCTGGATTTGGATGGTCGAGATCCACTTCGGGTCTCCGGGATCTGAGAGAATCAAAACTCAAATCTCTCTTACCTTCAACAAATTCTACCCGAATATGTCAATCTGTTGATGCTCATCCTCTTGAATTGAATGACCAAGAATTACTTCGGGTCTCTGGACTCCAGGAAAAAAAAATCTCAAACCTCCTCTACCTTCAACTGCTATTACCCAAAGCTATGGATCTCCTGACGCATGGCCCCACGGATTGATGGTCCAAATTCACTTTGGGCCTTCGACACTTCTGGCTTTGGGAGTTCGATGCTTCTATACTTCAGGAATTCGGGCACTTCAAGAACCTCGGGACTTCAGTCACCTTGGGACATCAGGCACCTTGGGACTTTGGGCACTTTGACACTTTGGGCTTTGGCCCTTTAGGAAATTTCCGCACTTCTCATTTCAATATTCCCGCAACTCATTTCCCGAACACTTGGATCAGATCCCACCTGTCCCCTTTAATATCTACGTCTCATGCATGTTTCGGGACTTCATAATTTTCCCTTCACCATACTTGGTTCAATTTTTAGATTTTGAATACTCGTGAGCCACTGATTTGAACTTCACGTGGGATCTCCATCGTTGAAAACTGAACTCGCCTGTTGCTTCCATTTCAAGCCTAAAATAGACTGCCATGAAAGTTGCGCCTGGTGTCCATGGCTATAGCCTAAGTGAACAAGGACTTAGATGAATTGTTGTGGGTTGGGGAAGACATAGAGAATCGTGACTGAAACAAAGGAGACAAGTGCTCATCCTTAGAGAAAAACAGAGGGGCTCGGGGCCAAGATTTCTTTCGACTAAGATATGGAGGGAAACCAGGGCACATAAACGAACAAGGGAAAACGGAAGACGAATTTACAAGATGAAAGGGTACAAACTTAAGACTTGGTCTGCGAAAAGGATAGAGACAGGGAAAAAATACATATCCAGGTATAAACCACAAACCCACAAGACTGTGACAAGTTCATGTGATATCACATTCAAATTTGATTAAGGTGTGATTGTATCCCACAATCACCACCTGGGTAGATAAAACATAGAACTTGG
>ML791804.1:236966-284905 GCA_009831015.1 Picea engelmannii
ACTAGGGGAAACAGGGTGTTACAATTCCCTCCCCCTTAAAGGAACATTGTCCTCAATGTTCTATCTATCATCATGACATGTATGTACATAGGTAAACAAAATTGGATATGCCTATTTCATGGCATCCTCCATTTCCCATGTAGCCTCATCTGGGCCAAAATGTCTCCACTGCGCCTTGACCTATGCAATGGTTCGGTTACAGAGTGGGGTTTCCTTTATGTCCAGTATGCATTGAGGTTCTGGTAGGAATTCTCCCTCTGGTTCCACCTGGATCACAGACCAGTCAATTATATGATTAAAATCATGTACGTATTTCTTCAATAATAAAACATGGAAAACATTATGTGCTTTTACTGTGGGAGGAAGTGCTAGCCTATAGGCTACAAGTCCCACTCTATCTAGAACTTCAAAGGGTCCACAGTACTGAGGTGCCAACTTGGCACAAGTTCCCATTTTCAGGGAACTCTTCCTGGGCCTAACTTTGAGATATACATGATCTCCCATCTTGAACTCTCTTGGAGTTCTCTTTTGGTCGACACAACTTTTCTGTCGGTTCTGAGCGACCTTTAGGTTTTGTTTTATCTGAGTCACTTTTTTTTCCATTTCTTTCAACATGTTGGGTCCAAAATAAATTATGTTTATGGGATTAATCCAACTAACAGGAGTGTTGCACGGTCTACCATAGAGGACTTCAAATGGACTCATCCTTAAGGATTCTTGGTAGCCATTTTTGTAAGCGAATTCCACCAGTGGCAGGTAGTATTTCCACTTATTGGGTTGATGCATTACATGCATTCTTAACATGTGTTCTAGTATTTGGTTCACTCTTTCTGTCTATCCGTCGGTTTGAGGGTGATAGGTGGTGCTAAAAAACAACTTGGTCTCTAAACCAACCATCAGTGACTTCCAAAAGTTGTAAGTAAATTTCGTGTCTCTGTCAGACACGATCTCTTTTGGCATACCATGCATTCTGAATATCTCCTTCATGAATATGTTGGCAATGTCTATTGCCTTACAAGTTGACTTGATGGGGAAAAAATGAGCAGACTTGCTCAATTTATCCACCACTACCATAATGGCATCATTTTGTTTGGTCGAGGTTGGTAACCCAGTGATGAAATCCATGGATATGGTCTCCCATTTCCATTTTGGGATTGGTAAAGGTTGCAATAATCCTGTTGGGTGTCGGTGTTCTGCTATAACCTATTGGCACTCTATGCATTTGGCTAAGTACTCGGCTATGTATTTCTTCAATCCAGGCCAGTAGAATTGTTTCCTAGTGGTCGTGATCATTTTCTGATATCCTGGATGACCAGTATAGGGTCTTTTATGTAGTTCATCCATAATGAACCTCTTCAAGTCATCACAATTTGGAATATATAGTCTGCTTCGATAAGTGAGAAAACCTTCTTCTGTCATCTGGTAGCCTTCATACTTTATCCCTATGGTTTCTTGCTGTAGGTACGAGGTCACGGTCTGGAAGAATGTGTCTGTCTCTTGTGCATTCCTGACTCTTTCCTTGACATCTGTTTCACAGAAGTTCACTGTGGCCAGGTGAATTGTTTTCATACTTCTGCTAAGGGCATCGACCACCCTATTTTCCTTTCCTTTAATGTGTTTGATTTCGAAATCAAACTCGCTAAGGAGGTCCATCCACCTAGCTTGTCTAGTGTTGAGATTTGGTTGGTCAAACAAATATCGCAATCCATAGTGGTCTATCATAAGTACAAATTTTCTTCCCAGGAGGTAATGCCTCCACATTTTCAAGGCGTGCACTATGGCAACCAGCTCTAGATCATGGGTCACATAGTTGACTTCGTGCTCATTGAATTTTTAGGATTCATAGAAAACCACACTTCCTCCCTGCATAAGGACTCCTTCGATCCCTTCCTTATAGGCATCTGCGCACACGAGGAAGTCGGCTTCGGGATCGCCAATCTTCAACATGGGTGCATGGGTCAGTAGATATTTCAGCGTCTAAAATCTTTCTTCACATTTTTGTGTCCACATGAATTTTGTCCCCTTCTTCTGGAGGGCAGTGATTAGACAAAAAATCTTGGAGAATCCTTTTATAAATATCCTATAGTACCTTGCTAATCCCATAAAGGATATGATATCCGAAACATCCTTTGGGGTAGGCCATTCCACGATAGACCTGATTTTGTCAGGGTCTACCGCTACTCCTTCTTTGGATAGAACATGGCCTAAGTAATGTATTTCCTTCTAGAAGAATTCACATTTGCTGAATTTGGCATAGAGATGATGTTCTCTTAGCACTCGTAGCACAAGCCTAAGATGCTCTTCATGCTCTTCTCTATTCTTGGAGTAAATTAATATATTGTTGATAAAAACAAACAAAAATTTGTCTAGGAATTTATTGAGTACATTGTTCATCAAGAACATGAAAGTGGCAGGGGCATTAGTTAACCCAAATTGCACTACCACAAACTCGAAGTGACCATACCTCGTCCGGAAGGTAGTTTTATGGATGTCTTCACCCTTAATTCGGACTTGATGGTATCCTGACCTCAAGTCAATCTTTGAGAAAATATATGCACCCCCTAATTGGTTGAATAGGTCATTGATCCTGGGAAAGGGGTACTTGTTATTTATGGTTACCTTATTGATTTCTCTATAATCTATACACAGTCTAAGGGTACCGTCCTTCTTTTTCACAAATAGGACTGATGCTCCCCATGGAGACACACTGGGTTGGATATATCCCTTATCCATCATTTCTCTTAATTGCAATTTGAGTTCAACTAACTTGGGTGTGCTCATCTAGTAGGGTGTCCTAGACACTAGCACCGCTCCCGGTGCATGTTCTATCAAGAAGTCTATGTCTCTTCTTGGAGGTAGACCCGATACCTCTCTCGGAAACACATCTCTGTATTCTCTCAGGGTAGGGTGGTCTTCGAGGCTTGGTTTTTCATCTTCAATAGTTTTCAAAGCTTGTATTGCATATAGGGGACATCCTTTTCGGCAATACTTTCTCATTTGCAGAGCTGATATTTGTCTCATTGAGACAGGTTTTCGGATCCCTTGAAGGGTTATCCTTTTCCCTTCTTTACTTACACATTCTAAGGTTTTATGGTAACAATTCAATCTGGCTTTATGGGTGGCTAGACAGTCCATACCAATCAATGATCATATGATACCAGGGGTAATATGTTAAGGGTTTCTTGGGTGAGGAATTCACCCAACATTAATTGGCAGGTTGGTATGACCTCTGCTATCCTTCTTTTGGTGTCAGTGGCTAACTGTACCAACCATGGCTTGGTAGGTTTTTGTGGCTATAGTTTACACTTATCAACAACCTTAGGGGCTATATAACTCAAATTTGAACCAGGGTCAATCAAAATAGACACTAGATGGTTGGAAATCATACCTTCTATTTCCACCACTGAAGCTTGGTGGTCAGCTTGGTTATTATCCAAGGCTGCATAAATTTGTGGCACACTCCTGGCCACCTCATTGACGGTGGTAGCTTCCTGGATGGTGTAAATTCTCCAACTATTCTATTGTCGGTATGGACAGTCTCTCAATATATTTTCTTCTCCGCAACCCAAACATTTCAAAGGTTCTCTCTTTTGGTTATCAACCTTTACTGGTACAGATCCAGAAGTTTTATTTCTCCTCAAGGAGGGAAATTTCTGCTGGTGTATGCTCTGGGCTGGGAAGCTCGTCCTTGGGTTCTTCTTATAGTTCTTTAATCCTGGGGATTTAATCCCCTTCTTTTGAAATCTCAAACTATTCTTTTGTTTCCATCCTTCACAAGGTTCTGTTCGATGTCCGAACTATTCATGACAATAGGTTGTCTTTCGGATAGTTCCTTCTAGGGTCTGTGGCTCATCAAATTCAATTATGTTCTAATAGTCCTTAGGTAGTCCACTGATGAAGCATTGTACCTTTTCCTTTTCTAATTTTTATAGAAGGTACATACCTCAACAAATCGAGGAATTTGTTGACATATTCTTCTATAGTGATTTTCCCTAGTTTGAGTTCATAAAACTCTTTAGTCTTCTCGTCGAAATATTTTTCTGACAAATACTTCTTCCGGAAGTATTTCTCAAATTTCTCCCAAGATAGGTCCTCTTCGCGAACCCCTTTCACATTCTTAAGGTCTTCCCACAAAATGGAAGCCTTTCCATTCAAGTTGAAGGTGGCCACTCGGGCCTTCAAATTTTCTGAGAAGTCATGGACTTTGAAATACTTCTTTAGTCCAAGTAGCCAAGCCTCTGCTTCCTCTCCCTTATTTATTTCACCGTTGAAGGAGGGTGGTTTGGCCTTCCTGAATTCTTCGAGTTTATGACCCTTGGAAAGCCTTCACTTCTTCTGTCTTCTTCGGGAATAAGAACTAGTTCTGTTGCTAGAAGAGCCCTTCGAACCACAATCTTCCTTCCCAGAGGAATCGTCCTTTGTTTGTCCTTTACCTCTGGGATGGACCTTTTTCAAGGTGCTCCTCTCAGTGTCGCCACTAATATGACCATGTTTCTGTACCTCAGGTTCATGCTGCATTTTTCTTTGTAGGTTGGATAAGCTCTGTAGTAAAACTACGTTAATTTCTATTTGCTTCTCTTGTTCTTTCATCATCCTCTCATTTTCATCCTTCCAACTTTGTAATTCGACCATGAGGCTCCTCACAGTCTCGGCTAGATCTGGAGGTGTCCCTACTGCCCTCCTTTCGTCAGACTCTTCGTCTCTATTGTGGGATCCCTCCCCCATTTCATGGTGAGTCACCATTCTATGCATCTATAATTTCCTGTGTCTGATCGTCCGCTTGGGTGCAAAAGACAAACGCTGGTTATTAATCAATATTTATATTTATTTATAACCAATACATAATTCATATTTTTCACATATACACACACAATAGAATTTTTCATTCTTAACTTCATCTTTTGATTAGGAGAGTTTTGAAGAGAGCTTCTGCGCAACTCGTTCATGAGCCCAAGCAGGCCAAGTGTTGTAACCATGCTCTGATACCAATTTGTAACACACCTACTATGGAAATCAAAATTTTCCAACCTTTTTCCTTTCTTTCACCAAGGAATAGAATTCCCCTAATTCATATGGGGCCCGATGAAATTCCTACCCTCTCCCGTCCTTACTCATGTGATCATGGGTTATGACCACCGACCTTACCAGAGAGGTACTTTCAGCTTTTGCAATTCGGGAAATCAAGATGCATTTGTGTTCCCCTGCTCTCTTGTCTCTCAAAGTGCCGAAATATGAAGGGGACCAATAGTTTGTCATAACTAAAATGCCTTGGATTAAAACATGTCACTCTAGCTTTTGGGGTTTGCTCCATCGAGATTTCAGGATGTGCAACGACAGGAGGTCTTGCACTAGGGTTTCCTGGGAGCCGAAACTACGAAACACCGAACTCTAACATGCTTCATTATTTTTGGAATCCATCAATCGGGATTTTGAGATGTGTGATGACAGGAGGTCTCACACTTGGGTTTCCCAGGAGCCGATACCAAAATATGATAACGTTTCCACACTCTATCTTTTGGGATATTGCAAGTCGGGATTTCAGGATTTGCACATACAAGGGATCTCACCCTTGGATATTTCGAATGCCAAAATACTGAAATATCGGGATTTAGCCATACATTGTTATTTCGGGATTTTGCATATCAGGATTTTGGGACTTGTGAGTAGAAGGAGACCCGCACTTAGGTACCCCAGGTGTCGAAACACCGAAATTTCCTAACCCCTCCACACACTGTCATTTCGGGTTTTCGTGAATTGGGGTTTTGGGACTTGCAAGTACAAGGGATCTCACCCTTGGATATTTCGAATGCCGAAACATCGAAATATCAAGATTTAGCCATACACTGTTATTTTGGGATTTCGCATATCAGGATTTTGGGAGTCATGAGGACAAGGGTTCTTACCCTCTGATCTCCCGGGTACTGAAAAGCCACAATGCTTACCATCTGCCACGTGTATTCTACAGCTGGAATTTCCAGGTATTCCCATGGGTCTTGAAATCAACGGTCTCGATTTCTTCACTACTTATGAAGGTTAAAAGGGGTCAAGGCATTAATGCCTGCATTCCTTCAACCAATTTAATAGTTGTAATAGACCTTAGAACCTTCGAAAGGATCTTGTTCATGCATTTAGTAAGAGGAGGGGTATCCTGGGTACTAAACCTCCTAAACATCACAACTCATCCATGCTAGTTCATTTTGGGGTTTTGCTAATCGGGATTTCAGGACTGGTGAGTACAAGGGAACTTTCCCTTATGTGTCTTGGGTACTAAAACGTTGAAACATCACCATGAATCATGCTATACTCATTTCAGGGTTTCACTAATCAGGATTTCGCGCCTGGTGAATAAAAGAAAAACTGACCCTTGGGTTTCCCAGTTGCCAAAACACTGAAATACTGAACTCTAAGAGACCCACTCTCTCTCATGCATGGTTTTCAAACTTATGCCTTAAATTCCTTCATCGGGTTCATGGGCATCTTTCCACCAGGTTTTATGACCAGACTGAGGGGTTTTCTTAAATCCCTGAGCTGCTAACGTTTGTGATAGATAATAAGCAAATTTAGGATTTTACCGAGGTGATAGTCCTTTCAGGGAACTTACCCTGGCTCTAGAATGTAAGGGAATGATCCCAAGAGGGTGTCCCTATGGGGAATTTATCCAGGGCATCATGAGAGGTAATTTAAGGGGGAAAGATCCCCCAAGAGCAGACTTGAAAGCTGACTTCATTCAAATACATCTATATATATATATAAACCGAGTGTGTTGATTCTAACATAAGCATGCAACCACCATTTCCGATTAAAACACCATGCAAACATTTCTACACAGAAACCATTCATAAGTGTTCAAACCATGAGCATATATTCCAAGATATTCAATGCAAGACACAAGATATAAAACACTTATCATAAAAACACCCAACCGTAGGCTCAGTGACTCCGAATGGATTTACCACTAGCCACCCCCGAGCTAGACCACGATGCTTGAGACTTTCTGTCTTTGTTCTTCAACAATCAAGAATGAAGGTTGCTCTCCTTCTTCTCTGCTATCACTCACTCTGTATTTTTTTTTCCAGAGTTCTTCCGATCTCCTTTTTATCATCTCTCCCTCGCATCCCCCCCCCTTTCCACACCTTTTACCTGCCTTTTCGTTTTCCGACAAGGTTCCGTGTGGCACGAATTTCCCCGCGGTGGTTAGGTCTGAGGCCTCCACAGATGGGCGGTTCACCTCCATCCCTCATTAACTCATGAGGAGCCTCTTCACCTACCATCCTGGTGAGTAATTCATTCCGAGGCCAGCGAGCCGCTCTTGGTTCTCCGAGCCAGTGAAGACCAAATATGGTATTGGTTGTGGTGTAAGTTAACGCCACCAGTCCAGGTGCCTTCCACTACCTTTCTTCAGCCATCGTGGTCTCTTTTCCAGCACTCCCCCTCTCAGCAGTCCTAAATATATATATATATATATATATATATATATATATATATATATATATATATATATATATTCATAATGTCAATTTACATTCGTTGACCTTGTATACTAAGGTCCATTAAAAATCACACATTCACATTCGCATCACACATTAAGGTCCATTAAGGTATACTAAAAATCACACATTCACATCTTTGAGTTTGCCACAGTTCTTGGACAACATAATTATTTTTACAGACTGGGGGAAACAGGGTGTTACATTAATCATTACTTATGATTACCATGCTATGGCATGTGAATAATGTAAATGTGTTTTTGTTTAGATTGCAAAAAAATGACTGTGGGGTTGAAACCTTGAATTAATGGCCATGATATCACTAGAGGAAAGAGTGAGAAAACTGTAGAGAGGGTTCATTATGCCAAATGACCCAAATTATCCTTGCTGAAATAACAAGCCTCATCCTAATCCCAAAGAAAAACCAATTAATGAAAGAAGTATTGGTGGTTTAACAATCATCTACCCAAATGAATGGAAGCATGGAGGGTCTAGCTTAGGAGAAAGAAAACTATCAGCTCGAAGTACCACAAAATGAAGTTTCTTGTAGGCCCGGATTGATCTGAGTTCCTTCTAATAAAAGGAACAGGAAAGGTCCAGAACCTCCCTGGGGAAAAAGGAGAGGGTGTGCAAGAGAAGAAAGGATATACCATTCAAAAAGAGGAAGAGAGCATGAGTCTCTCTAGCTCATAATTTTCCCTAGTGATATCATGGCTTGGCACGGGTGTGGCTAGAGTGATAAGAATGAATTCCTCTGATCCTATGGTTGCATGGAGAGGTGAACACCCACAATCATTTGACTAGAAGCAACTTGTAATAGATAAGTATTTCATATACCCTTTGCACATGAACTAAAATGCATGACTTGAATGGTTTTATTTGTGATATACATGTACCTCCTGGATATAGGAGGCTGATGGTATAATATTGTGTCAAAATGTGCCTTGCATGAAATTGATGGTAATAATGGTTATTTTTCTTCTATAAAATGATGCATTTGAATGGTTATAAGATGAAAATTTTTGGTTGTTGCACTAGTTGGAAAATCCTCAAGGTGTTTTCCCAAGTGTTATCACTCAAAAATCATCTGTAGCATTGCACACAATGGTTGAAGAAAGACATAAATTCCAATAACAATTATTACACCTACAACACCAAAATCCATCAAAAGGCACAAAAAATATACACTTGGTTCAAAAATTGAAGTGTGCAAATTCACCAAAGGGAGCACGTGCACAGTGCGTAGAATGCACATGATAACACAACCCTCAGCGCACACTATGTGCAAGATGCATGACTGTCTACAAGAAAATCCACGCACTCCCCATGAACGACACATTTATGAATCTTTTCGGTCTCTCAACCACTTCTAGTCTGACCCGCAATGCGATTTGACACTTAGATCTGAGTGTAAATGCCCCTTGTTCACACTATGAACCAATTGTATATTGCCATGAATGGAAACTATAAATATGTGCCATGGGTGTGCTAGAAAAATAATAACTTCAAGGTATTGTTATGTTGCGAGAATTTTTCTTTGAGAATCCTCTTTTCTCTTTGAATCATTCAATCACTATAGCAAGGGCCATTCCATTCACCTCTTGAGGGAATTGGCATTGTATTTCTTCACCATTGTTACTTTCCATTGCATGAAGAGAAGAAATATCTATTAAGGAAATCAAGAGCCCTCCCAAGGAGGAAGTGGGGACTCATAAGTCCCTGCCTTTCTCTATGGTGTTTATCCTATCAATATATTGATCCATTGGTAGCCATATAATGGTCATTTTTTTATTTTCATGGTTCTAGTTCTTGCAAGCTTCTATAAAATTTATTTCTTAGTTGTTTTTAGTTTTCATTTCCTTGTTTCATGTGTATTTGGTTATCTAATCAACTCATAAACATCTGTCTTGTTTATCTTACTTAACTAAGAATGAAATTGTTTTTTTTTTCTCACCCATGTGACAAAACCAACATAACACCAAGGATCAACTTGATAGTTCTAGAGTCCGGACAAACTCCATGGGACTACTACAGTCCTGTTGATACCTCAAAAATACCTTTCCCTATTATAGAACTTGAGTTCTTTGAATGGAAGGTGCTTCCTTCAAACCAATTTTCCAAGAGACAATGGGCTCATGCCCATGGCCTTAACCAAATCTTGGCTAAGAGTAATGAGTGTAGCCTCTAGATCTTGACAAAGCTCCATAGTACTAGGACCATGGAACCCTTTGCTACACTAAAAAAGGAGCTAACTTATTTGGGAATTCGAGAGTCTGGAGCTCTGGGTGAATGAATATTGCAACATCCTAAATGCGTTGAAGGTGACCTATCGAACCAGTAACTTGACGATTGACCAACAATTGGTGGTCATTTACACGTTATCATGGGATTCATCCACTTGTTAAACCCCAATACACTTCTCGATCATGAAGTAACATGAGCCGTAGATCTAAGTATATTCATAATCTCCCCCGAACATTGGATATACGTCATGTTCAGTTGATCGTTGACCACTCCAGGAGAAAAGGGTGTTAAACGGTTGGAATCCCCAAATGTCGAACTCACGAAGTAACGTGAGTCTAACGAATTTAGAGGTCGTCGATTGGTATGAAAAAATGCAACAGTCGCATAGTAAGAACCACCATAACATAATGTTGTGTTGAATTCGAATGTTATGGGGGTCAACGAAATCCGAAAGAAATGGTGATTCTCTCTATGTTGTCCAAGAATTCTCATTGAAAAGGGAATGAGAGTCAAGATATTGTTTCCCTTCTAGAAACTGTGTTGATGTCGACAGAAAGGGAGACACGACATCAAGAAGAGAAGGTATTCTTGAAATCCATTGAGTAATAGATGATATCAGGTACTAATGAGTAACATGAACAGATTCAAGATGATGTGGGACTCAAGACTACCCCTAGTTGGGGAATTTAAAGGATGACTGGAAACAACTGTAAAACTGGATCTACTGTCAATGGGCCAACAAGATATAGGGTTAAATTGTACTAGAGGCTAAAAAAGTGGGCAAACTCATAGATCATGGGTACATGGACTTGGGATACTCGGGATTTTTTAAGGATGTATGTATGAAAAATAGTGGATTCCCCAACCAAGGGTGACATGGGTTTCTTTGCTGGGTAAACTAAGGACATTAAGGATGACAACTAAAATCTATGTATATGTTGAAAACAAGGGCTTTATACAATCACCAAATAAATAAATAATAATTTAGGCTGAGTATACAGCTACATAAATGGGTTCCATAGTGAAATATGGCTTGGCCTATTTATGGCACAAGTTTTTGAAAGATAACTGGTGGAGGGTGGGAGCCACATGGGTGGGTTTCTGTATTAGGTAAGTGGATGGAGGACACGATGTAGATGGAAAAAATGATGGTGGATGAGATGGAGGGCTAATAAAATTGTAGGGGTGCAGTCAATATAACCAAGTGTAGGATGATATGACCTGGGAGTCCATGGGGAAGGTTAGAAATATGATGAGAAGAAGTATGGGGTTCATTCTCAGAAGTGAAAAATACTATCAGGAATCCCAATACTAGGGGGTGAAATGAGCATGAGTGTCAATTTGTTGAGGGTAACTATGAATGGGACAACTCATGTGGGGGAGGGTGCTATCGTTTGATAGTACCAAAATGTGGCAGAGGTGAAGGTACTGCAGAGCCGAATGTAGAGATCCTGAAGAAAATGTGAGAGGGTATCACTAGGATGTGAGATTGATTTACAGATGGAATAATTACATGCCAATGTTGAACATATACCTGATGAGGGTGTAAGGTGGTTGAACAAGTACCTGCACACAAGAAACCAAAAACCCTATGTGAGAAATATCTGATGATAAAATACATGATAGATATTTGATTAAAACTGAAAGTGAGCATGCGTACCTAAACGTAGCATGAGAAAAATGCTCCTCCAGGGCCAAGTGTAGATGATAATATGGGGAATGTGAATTTGTAGATGGTGGTATCAAGATCTCATGGAGGAGAACAGATTGGAAAATGGAGGCTCTGGGATCCTATAATAGAGTGTGGAAGTTGGGAAAAAGAGGCTATATATGGATGGTGGGCCCACAATGCCACCTCATTTGTACCTGTCACTATTGTTGCGCTGACGAGAGATATTTGAGGAGATTTAGAGATTATGGGAGCATGAGGCTACTGATATAGGAGTGACAAGAGACAGGTTAGTGGCCCTATAATCCTTCACATTGTGAATTTGATAGTTTGTAGGTAGGGGTTGTACGGAGGATCGTACATGGAGTTTTAAGGGTAGGGGCCCACAAGTGTGCGGGAAAACGGGGAATACCCACGCATATGTGCACAGGTATAAAATTGTTTACTACACATTATGTGTGGGTTTTATATGTACAGTCTCTCACAGAGGAGTGCATATCTATGGCGAGGAAGCCTACACATAATGTGCAGTTGTCCTTGAGATAGTCATGCATGTGGGTGCGAGGGGTTGTGATTTTTTGATATTTTTTTATTTTTTGATGGATGATGTGGTTGATCCAGTGTGCTTAGGTGTTTGCAGGTGATCAGTAGAGTTGAGAATGATATCAGTCCACTGGAGAGAGGAGTTGGGACCGGCTGCGAGAGGCTACGAGGACACAACCCGATGTACTAGACACTTGGTAGCCTACGGGTTGCTCAAGTTCCTTGACTACCCCATTATACGGTCGCAGGAGTACATGCTCAAGTTTCTTATTAGGATGTGGAGCACTAATATTCAGTGTTTCATTGTGAGGGGGGAGCAGTTGACATTCTCTACCACAGAGGATGTGTACCTTTTTATGGGACTCCCATTCCATGAGAGGGTACTAGTCATTGATCCCCATCTGCAAGGGGAGGGCAAGGTGGATACTATGGAAACTCGACATTGTTCTGGGCCAAAACCTATGGCGGGTTTGGTCATTCATATTGAGGCCATTGATGACTTATTGAATGAGTGCATCATGACCATGGTGGTGAGGATCTACGGATCCTTGGGTACTTAGTGGATCGTTAGTGGTCAGCTAAGGGTGGTAGAGGAGGTTCTGGATGGGGACCTTTTTGCATGGGGTGTGTTTATGCACACCAAGATTATGTCCCAGCTAAACTGGTGTCAGTGATCTGACTCTTGTGACTTTGCATTCAAGTTTATTTTAGTGGCCTGGTTCTTGGAGAGGGTGCCCCTGTTACGGCTGTGGATTCTTCTAGAGACAGAAGGGTGGAAAGAGCCATGATTGATGAGGTGGGCACATGTGTTGGCTCGACATGGAGGAGGAGAGGGCGGCCACTATTTCGTGGTCATGGTGGCTTGAGTGTGACACTAGATACCACAGGTGATTCTATGATATTCATACGTGGGTATGGACTACCGACAAGATCCGTAGATGGTGCTACCTCCCGGGGAGGACTGGGACCAGAGAGGTATGTGTTGTATTTTTTGTTGTGATTTTGGTAGATAGTATTTAACAGACATGTATATGGATGTTGAAGTTATATCTGGTGTTTTTTTGTAGAGGTTGGACCCCGAGGTAGAGAGGTAGAGGTCATTGAGGATACGACTCGACAAGAGATAGCTCGGCAAGAGCCCGTAGAGCCGATGGATTGGTAGAGGCATCGGTGGGACGACACCAGTGCAGGAATGGCCAAAGAGCCACAAGGAGACATTGAGGCCATGCTAGAGGATATGCATTGACGGTTTGAGTAGGTCCTGCATAGTGTTCCAGAGGGAATATGGGCCCATATCTAGGATGAGGAGGTCCTGAACTAGTGTGTGGGGGTACCAACAGAGTGGTGGACATTGATCCACAGAGAAACAATGGTGGGGGTAGCGATGATTGGTCGACTTCCTCCTAGAGTTAGAGGGCCCCCAACTAGTGGGGCATGTTCAACTGATAGAGGATATAGGGTGGGATCTCTAGGGGCACCTTGAGTACCACCTTTTTGTATGTACATGCTTGGGAGCCCAATTTTGTAGAGGGTAGTTGATACCCATTTTGTATGTACTCATAGGGATGAGAGGACTCATGAGCCTACATGCATTTGTATATCTATTTTGTGTAAAAATTTATGACCTTTGAGGATATATATATGATGGATATATTTTGATCACGTGTGTCTTGATGTTTTTTGTTTGATGATGGATGATGTCTATGTTGGGTATGTGTCATATTCTTTGCACGTGTGTGTGTGGGCGCGTCAGATTCAACAACTGCATCTGGAGATCCCTCTAGTAGTGCTCTTTGTGTCGTTTCCACTGATTTCTTCCTAGAGGGGTCCCAGGGGGGGCGCAGGTATGCCCCCACTAGTTACGCACAACATTTGGGGCAGTGCCCCATAATTGTTATTTTTGGGCGGTTGTTTTCTATTTTTAGCGGTTTTCTAAATTAATCCTGGATTAAGGTATTAGGTTTTTGGTATCTACGGAATACCTAAAAACATTATATATATATTGTATGGTGAATGGTGAAATTTGATATAATGAATATAAGAAAGGTTTTCCCTGGTTGAGGGTTTCCGATATAAATGTCTGTGTACTATGTGTATGAGTCATTGATTAAATTCTTTTTTTTTCTTAAGAATCTATATGCATGTCTTTACTTCACGGGTTTAAAACTTACATGTGGTATCAGAGCTCATTTTTGGCTTCAGAGGGACGCCTTTGTTGCTGAGGGTTTGGCTCGGTCTTGATAGATCAAGTTTATCTTGGGTCTGTGATAAACCTGGGTTTAGTGGGAGATTTTGTAGTGGATATTTGAGTGTATAAAGAGGAATGGTGAGATATTCTAGAATCGATATAGAGAAGTTCAATGGTAAAAACTTTGAGCTATGGAAGCTCAAGATGGAGGACCTTCTTGTAGACAAAGAATAATGGATCACTGTGGATCCTGGTACACAACCTATTGGTATGAATCCTACTGGCACACAGATGAGTAGTACACAACCTACTAGTACACCACCTACTAGTATGTCAAAGAAATATTGGGAAAAGTTGGAAAGAACAACAAGGAGTACTATTCGACTCTGTCTAGAAGATTTGGTGTTGTTGAATATCTCAGGAGAATCTACAACCAAGGAACTATGAAATAAGTTAGAGAATTTGTATCAATCAAAGTCCCTAGGAAACAAGTTGTTTATTAGAAATAAGTTGTATCATCTTAGGATAGAAGATGGAGATTCTGTGATAGAACATCTAAATGCCTTTAATACTTTGGTAAGTCAACTTGTCCCTATTAATATTACGATTGCAAAAGAAGATAAGTGTATTACTTTGTTATGTTCTTTACCAGACTCTTGGGATAATATGGTTGTAGCAATTGGTAGTACCACTCAATCTACATTGAATTATGAGGATGTAGTTTCATCCTTGTTATCTGAAGAGATGAGGCGGAAAAGAATGGATGGTCATAGCACAAATGATTTATTTGTAAGAGGTCATACCCAAGATCTAAGTCTCCAGGAAAATCTTTGAGGAAATGTTGGAAGTGTGGTAAAATAGGGCATTATAAGAAAGATTGCAAGTCTAAAAAGGTTGATAAGCCAAAGGGGCCTGATAGTACCTCTTTCACATAGGATAAAAACTCCACTAAAGAAGGAGGTGATGTTTACCTAGAATCTACATGTACACATGCATATTGTGATGTAGCGTTGATTGACTCAGGTGCGTCATACCATATCACTCCTCACAGGGAGTGGTTCTCTGAATATGAAAAAACGATGGCAGTGATGTATTCCTAGGAGATGACTCGACAACAAAAATCATGGGATGTGGAAGGGTTAAGTTTCTTCTAAACATGGAAGGATTAGAACTCTCCCTGGGGTTCTGCACATTCCAAAACTATTTAGGAACCTAATATCTATAAGCAAGCTGGAATATGCAGGAGTAGATACTATATTTGGAAAGGGCACTTGTAAGATGGTACGAGGAGAAATGGTGTTGATGAAGGGAGTTCAGTGTGGAACTATGTACAAGTTGTTGGGAAAAAATTATACTAATGGGTGTAACAATTATGTTGTCCCTAAGCAGAGAAATGAAGGAGACAAGACCAATGTCATCCCAGAAAATAAGACCATGCTATGGAATCAAATACCGAGGCATATTGGAGAAAATGGCCTTCGAACACTACATGGTAAAGGTATGGTTGAAGGTATGGCTAATTGAACTATGGATTTTGATTTCTATGAACATTGCATATATGGTCAACAGAATCGAGTAAGATTCCCATTTTGTGTTACAAGAATAAAGGGGACCTTAGAGTTGATACACAATGATGTGTTTGGACCCGTTCCTGTTCCATCACTAATTAAATCTATGTATTATGTTTCATTCATAGATGATTTCTCAAGGAACATATGGATTTATTTTCTTAGAAAGAAATATGATGTATTTGATAAATTTAAAAAGTTTAAGACTCTGGTAGAAAATCAGATAGAGAAGAAAATAAAGGTATTGAGGACAGGTAATGGTGGAGAATTCTACGAAAATGAATTCGAATAATTCTATAAGAAATGTGGTATAGCAAGGCATAAGACTACTCCATACACACCTCAACAAAATGGAGTTGCAGAAAGGATGAAAAAGACACTAATGGAAAAAGAAAGGAGCATTCTCAGCGGTGCCGAGTTAGGACAAGAATTTTGGGCAGAGGTAGTGGGTACAACATGTTACCTGGTCAATCGATCAACTTCATCAGCGTTGGATGATAAAACTCAACATGAGGTATGGACTAGAAAGAAACCCTCTCTTCAACATATTAGAGTGTTTGGTTTTGATGTTTATGTACATGTTCCAAAGGAAAATATGAGTAAGATGGATAAAAAGGCTAAAAAGTGTATATTTATTGGTTATAAAGATGGTGTGAAAGGTTATAAGCTTTGCAACCCAGAAACCAAGAAGACTGTTTACAATCTAGATGTTGTTTTTAGAGGTAAAATATGTTTCCAAACATGAATTTCGATCGAGGCCAGAAGAGCATGAGAAAATAGAGTTGGAGTTGGATGCTGGAAAATCTAAATCATCTGAAGAAGATGAAGCAGAAGAATAAGAACCTCATACCCCAGTATTGAGGAGATCAGTAAGGGAAAGAAGGAAACCAGAAAGGTACAGTCCACCTGATTTCCACTCTAATTTTGCTTTATCTATTATTGATGATGATCCCATAATTGTCAAGGAAGCAATGAATTCATAGGATAGTAAACTATGGAAGAAGGCCATGGTTGAAGAAATGGATGCCTTGGATAAGAATGATGCATGAGATATAGTTGAGTTTCCAGATGGAATAAAATATATTGGTATCAAATGGTTGTTTAAGAAGAATTTTAATGCGGAAGGAAAAGTGGAGAAATACAAAGCTCGGTTAGTAGCAAAAGGTTATTCCCAGGTAGAGGGAATTGACTTTGGTGAGATTTTTTCTCTTGTTTATAAGTTAATTTCTATTAGATTTATTTTATCTATTTCTTATTCTTTTGATCTTGAAGTGGAACAAATGGATGTGAAGACAACATTCCTACATGGGGATCTGGAAGAAGAAATCTACATGAAGCAGCTAGAAGGCTTTGTAGTGAAGGGAAAGAAAGAGTTGGTATGTAAGCTAAAGAAGTCACTATATGGTCTGAAGCAATCACTTAGGATGTGGTCCCAAAAGTTTGACACATACATCCTTGGATTGGGATTTGTGAGAAGTAGGGCTGATCATTGTGTATATTCCAAGCATGTTGGTAATCACTTCATTTATGTAGTGTTGTATGTTGATGACATGTTTTTGGTAGGAAATAACATGGATGTTATCAAGGAGGTGAAATCAAAACTATCCTCCAAATTTGACATGAAGGATATTCGTGTTGCTAACTTCATTTTGGGAATGGAAATTAAAAGAGATCATCAAAACATGAAACTCTAGTTGAATCAGAGAAAATATGTTGAGACGATATTGCAGAGGTTTAATATGCATGGAAGTTAATTAGTCAAGGTTCCTATTCCTATAGGTGTAAATTTATCTGCAGATCAGTGTCCCAAGACGTAGGAAGAAGAAGAGGACATGTCCCATGTTTTGTATGCCAATGTAGTTGGCAGTTTGATGTATGCAATGGTATGTACTAGACCGGACATTGCAAATGCAATGGGAGTTTTGAGCAAGTATATGTCAAAACCAGGGAAGGAGCATTGGACAATAGTAAAGAGGGTCTTCAGGTATTTGCGTGGCACTACTAATTATGGATTGTGCTACCAAGGAAGACCAGGATTGGACAGAATGGTGGACATACATGGATTTTTTGATACATACTGTGTTGGAGATCTGGATCGTAGAAGATCTAGAAGTGGGTATGTGTTTAACCTATTTGGAGGAGAAATTAGTTGGATGATCAAAATACAGGTTGTAGTGGCATTCTCAACTACAAAAGCTTAATACATGGCAGCCACTCATGCAAGCAAGGAAGCAGTATGGTTACAGAGATTGTGTTCATGTATTGGGTTGGTACAACAAGCAGTGAGATTAGATTGTGACAATCAGAGTGCAATCTTTCTAGCAAATAACCCAACTTATCATTCGAAGACAAAGCATATTGATGTTCAATATCACTTTGTGAGAGACATGGTTGAGGAAAAGAAGGTGTTGTTGGAAAAGGTTGACACTTTGAAGAATGTTGTAGATACATTGACAAAGTCTGTGAGCATAGAAAAGTTCTCCTGGTGTAGAGTAACAATGGGCATTGCTGCCCTAGATTGTTGACTATATTATCATATGGACCCCTGGATTCAAAGAAAAAAACAAGTGGGAGAATGTTGGGTATCTATTATATTCTTTGCATGTGTGTGTGTGGGCGCATTAGATTCGAAAACTACATCTGAAGATCCCTCTAGTAGTTCTCTTTGTGTCATGTGCGTTGGGTGCTTCCTAGGGGGTCCAAGGGGGGATAGGTATGCCGCCCCTTGGTTATGCGCATTGTTCGGGGAAACGCCCCGAAATGTTTTTTTTGTGCAGTTTTTTGCTATTTTTAGCAGATTTTGCTATTTTTAGTGGTTTTCTAAATTAATCCCAGATTAAGGGATTAGGGTTTTGGTGTCTACAGAATACCTAAAAACATTGTATATATTTTATGGTGAATGGTGAAATTCGATATAATGAATATAAGAAAGGTTTTCCCCGGTTGAGGGTTTCCGATATAAATCTTTGTGTACTATGTGTATGAGCCATTGATTAAATTCAGTTTTGCTTAAGAATATATATGCATTTCTTTACTTCACAGGTTTAAAACTTACAGTATATTCTATGTGTTGACAAATGTATGATGTCGTGTATATGATGTTGTTTAATGTGATAAATTCCAATCTAATACGAGGTTATCCATGTGATTTGCTACATTATTAAGGTTTCTCGGAATATGTGTAAATGTGATGGAATCAAAGTTGCGAGATAGGATTCTAACTTGCAGGTATCTATGAAAGAGGCAAGAATCGTGAACACAATACATGTTGTTGAGCTGCAGGACGACAAGCTAGGAATCTAACAAAATGTTAAGGTTAAGAATGTGGAGGTGACTAGCCTCGGTGAGGAGACCACTGACGACATCATATTCAACTTGGTTGTTGGTGACCCGACCTAAACATATGCCACTGGAATGGAGTAGGATATGTGAGGGGGTATAAATATCCCAAGTAGTCGAAGAGAGATTCTGGGTCTAGCGGTTGGTACCGTTAGTGTAACTGATGTGGTAGGCTAATGGATGATGCATTTGTCAATAAAATGGGTGATAAATAAGACACCAGGAGTGGTGGAAGAAAATATGACTAAAAACTCTACAAATGTGTACAAAGAGAAACCTAAGGTAGGGGGGCTATGCTTAGGCATAAAAATTCTTTAAGTACAACCTGTTGACGGGTTCTTTGAGAAGTTATCCTTCTGGAGAGGCCATGATGTAGGTGCCTTTAGTGAGGAAATGTTGGATGATGAAGGATCCATGCCATAATGACTCAAATTTCCCATGTCCTAGAGTGTCATGGGAGATATCATAGTCTAACATGAGATCACCTTCATTGAATGAGAAAAGGTTGACATGGCGGTCAAAGGTAGCTTTGGACCATCTTTTGGCTTCCTCATTATGTTGTAATAAGTATTGACGGTCTCCATCAAGTGACTCTAATATTAGTAGGCACTACTCCATTGGAGCAGTGTTAGGTGAGATCTTTATGGAAGTGCATAACGTGGGGATTTCACACTCGATAGGGAGGGTGGCTTCGATCTGGCATGGATGACATGGAATGGTGTAAAACTAATGGCAGTTTTGACTACCATGTGATAAGCCCATAAGGCGAAAAACAACATATGATTCCAGCTAGTCTTATGTTTGTTGACGATACATTGTAGCATGGTTTTGAGGACTTTATTGACAACCTCGACCTGCCCGTTGGACTGAGGCTAGTATGGGGAGGAAAAATCATGGGTGAAGCCTAATTTTGAGGAGTTCTACAAAGATCTCATTCTCAAAATGTTTACCATCATCGGAAACTAATTGTTGTGGGACTCCAAACTGGGTAATGACATGGTTGAAGAAAAAATGCATTGTTGTGTCAACATTGTTGTTGAATGTGAGCATGGCTTTGACCCATTTGGTGAAATAATCCACTTCCATGACAATGTACTCATGTCCATTACTAGATGGAGGATGGAAATTCATGCAGTATATGTCCAATTTACAGAAGGGGTCAACTATGATGATTGGGTGTAGAAGAGATGGTGGATATTGTGCTTTGTTTGCATAAAACTGGCATTTGTCACATCACTTGACAACATGGATGCAATTATGAAACAAAGTGGGCTAGAAGTACCCTTCTCAAATGATTTTTTGGGAATTGGACATACCCAAGAGGTGACCACCGCAAGCACCATTGTGGAAATCACTCAAGACTCTGTTCACTTCGTCGATGGTAAGACATCGTCGAAGCATGGTATTGACTCTACATTGATAGACAATGTTGTTGATGAGGACGTATCAGGGGGCCTGATGGAGAATGAGTTAACAATCATCATGAGAGAGATGAGACCCAAACTTCTTTGTATGAAGGTAGACAAGGAGGTCGATGTACCAGGGGTCATTGGAGGGGATGAAAAAGAGGTGTTCATCGAGGAAATCCTCATTGATAGGGGAAGTTTGGCATCCAAGGGAAAATACGTAATGAGTTCGACTAGGAAAAGAGATTTATTTCTTTTGGGAGTAGAGAAATCTAGATCGTATTCCTAGAGGATAATGATCCATTGGAAAAAAATTCCATTAATATGTCATCAACTAAGAAAGTATTTCATGGGGTTGGAATCTGCTATGACCTTGGTAGTTCGAAGAATAATATAATATCACAGTTTTTGGACTGCGAGGACAACTGCTAATGCGAGCTTCCCATCATGATTATATTTCAAGAGTGGCCCTGAAAGGCTTTTACTAATGTAGTAAATCACATGTTCATGCCCATCATCCCCTAATTGGATGAGGACTACTACAACTAGGATAGTCGAGGATGATAAGTAGAGGATGTAATCACGATCATAGCCTGGGGGACTAATCAAAGGGGCATTGGATAGCGAGGCTTTTAAATAATAAAATGTTTTTTGATCATGTTCATCCCATTGAAATGGGATATCATGTCGCAGTAGGTAGAGAAAACCATGTGCGTGAGTAGCATAGTCTAGGACAAAGTGACGTAAAAAGTTGGTTTTTCTTTGTAGGCTCTGCATTTGGTATAAATTACTAGGTGGTGGAATTTTTGTGATAGCTTGGACCTTGAGGGGGTCCATCGTTACGCCGTGTTAGAAGACTGTTGGGGATAATTATATGCACTATTAATTCCCACATTTAATTATCAACCAAGTCTCGTATGCTTCGAGGTACAGACGCAGACAATGCAGGATCAGAGCCTAGTCTAGCCTAATCTAAATTCAGCAAAACAATCCTCAAACCCACACTGCAAAAAACTAACACTAAGGATTCATCACTGGGACATAGGAATACTTAGTGCTATAAAGGCTTAGATCACAGTCTTTCATTCACTCAGGGTGATGTTCGTGTGATTAGTCATGGGTAGATTACTTAAGTTTCTTGTCCTTCAATGGATTCTAGTAGTGGTTAGATAAGCTACAAGAAAACTAAATCAAAGCAAACTAGATTAAAAGACAATGAAGACAATCTGGAAATGACTTGTGAACAAATGACACTAAAACTCCAAGACAATTGTTCAAATGGATATAACAACAATGATGAAATCTACCTAATGGAATAATGGATCTACTGAATGAATGAAAATATGTAACAATGATCTATATCAAGAGGAATAGATGGAAGGAAATGCACTCTATGTTTTCCATGTTCGATGGATTGCGGATGTGATAGAATCTTCTAATTAATTCCAAGAACATAATTTTAGAGTGAAAGTAGAGGAATATAAGAAGAATGGTTTTAACTCTTTGTGTTTGATATATTATTGGACTAATGAGAACAATTCACAAAGAATTATTGAGAGCTAGAATGGAAATGATCTACCTCTATAACCAATCTCGAAACAACTCAAATCTGGGCGCAATTGATTACAAAGGGTTTATGTATATGGATGTAAGGTTGGGTATGATGGAATTGAGTTCTTGTGAATGTAAGTTGATGTATGGTTTAATCGATTTGTAAGAGGAAAATGGAGGCGTGGTTATGAGAGAGAATAGCAATGGGATAGAAACAAATTGGAAGAGGGAATCATGGTCAAAGTGTAGCGAGTTTGGAAAAATGACATGGTTGTAAGTTGCAATGATGATTTGGGAAATCCAATCAGTAGAAACAAAGTATTTAGAATAGCGATATGAAACCTGATGTGAAGGTGCATGGAGACATAATTTGGGGTGATCTTGAACATGTACTCATACTTTGAAATCAAATTGCACATATTGCTGGAAATAAGTGTGTTAGAACCTAGTAAACATGAAACAGAGCAACGAAAGAAGGAAGTGGTAAATACAATGGGAGAGATGGAACATTATTACATACACTTGAAGAATCAATAATGATTATTCAATGAACCTGAATTCATAAAACTAAATCAAATTTCAATCACACAAATGATGAATTGAAATTAAAATGTAAGTAAGCTAGAAATGCAATGAACTAAATCCTAATTACTATGCAAATTAAATAATAAACATGACCAACACATACCAAGTTGAGGGGGCCCTACCTCACCTAGCATGTGTGGCTAGATAGGCTTACAGAACCAAGGAGAAATCACGCTCAATGACTCATAACATATCACTTCCTTATTCAATTCAAATTCAGAAATTTACAACACCTTTCTTATGGATCCAAATCTCTCCATATGAGAACATACTAACATAATGATGATAATCATTATTTATGTCCCTCAGTCTCATGAGTCTTATTTATACATGAAGAATCATTGAGGAGTGGATGAGACCAAATCCCAAAGCTCTGATTTCAAATTTACAATTTTAGATAAAATCCTCAAAAATCTGTGTTTTATTGTATTTTGGGCAGATTCGAGTTAGTCCCCCACCCATATCTTCCAAACCAATTCTAATTTTTAAAAACTTCCCATGTCTTACTTAATTTTCCATATTCTAGAAAAAACCCATTTCGTAGAATTTCTAGATCTGATGCCATATGCATGGAAATTGAGGCACAAGTTGGCAGATTGAGATTTTCACTAATATTAGCAGAATCATTCCCCCTGAGATGGAGGTCAACACGTGGTATTTGTGTGAATTATGCCTCACATGTCCGCATGTAAACATGGCTTTGGACAAAACCCATGTACCATATTTTCCTCTAGAAGCTTTCCAAAATTTTGAATTATTTCTAGTACCAGATTAACATAGTTTGTACCGTACTAGAACAGTTGGTACCGGATTAGAATGGTTAGTACTAGAATCTTGCAGGAAGGGGTTTAGTACTGGATGAACACAGTCATGACTATGGGTATCATACCAATGCGATGGTGTTATTGGATGGAGCTAGTACCATAATAGGCGCAATCTGGTACCGGATGAAGCTAGTACCAGAAGAGGCAAAGAGTTGGTACCTAATGAATGCAAAGGTAGAGTGTGGGTACCAGATGACTATGCAGGCATCAATTAACTTTAAAACCTTCTGGTACTGGAAGAGGCAAAGAGTTGGTACCTGATGAATGCAAAGGCAGAGTGTGGGTACCAGATGACTATGCAGGTATCAATTAACTTTAAAACCTTTTGGTACCGAATGACTTGGAGTATCGGATGACCTGCAATGCGAGTACCGGAATAGGAAAAATACAGGTACTGGAACATGGAAAGTGCATATACCAGAACCTAAACAGTACATAACATGCTTCTTGGACATAGAAACATAGGATTAAACCATCATCAACAAAACTATTGTATAATCATCCTTTTAATCACTAAAAATATGGAAAATTATGTATTAACCACATAGGACGAATACCAAGAGCTAATGGAGGTTTATGGTGTAATTAGTGATATATTATTGATGAAATGTGGGAGAAGGTGTAATGATGAGTGTATTTGTATGGTGGAAAGTATGAAAAAATTGGAGCTCAACATATCCCCAAACCCAAGGATTTGCATGTCCTCATGCAAACAAGGTGAAGAACTTATGATACTCTTCTTATAGATTTATGTGACATTGTTTCTTTTGTGTATATGTTAGTTCTTACAAAATGACACTTTGGAAACTACCACAAATTGATTTCAAACATAGAAACAAAATTATCATAAAAATGGAGGACAAGCAGTGGATGAGGTATCAGAGTGATGGTGAATGGTGTGCATATGGTGGTTGTATGAACTTGGACATCAATTTTAAGACTAGTCTTTACTTTGTGGTTCTTTGCTTGGATAGGAAACAATGACTTCATCCTCTTTGAGATGGCTTAAGAATGCTTTATGATGTACAAAGAGAAGACACTATAGATGTTGCTTTGTATTTGTATACCACATATTTCATTTTCATTACTTGGTCTTATCATCAAAGTATATTGTTCATTATGACAATTAGAGTGAAGATGGATGGTTTAATGAGTAGTTGTGATAATGCATAGTGGAGTGTGGAGTGGGTAATAGTGGTTATGCATCATGTTTTCCAAGTTTTTAGTAAATTAAAAAGATTTGTACCAGTTTTACCTCAAGTTACCCTTTCTTTGAATTCTAATGCATGTTGAAGTGGAAACTAGAAGAACATGATGAAATGTTTGCAAAACCATGATGTAGACTGCTAAAATTTGAAGATGAAGTGGAGCAAGGCTGTGAATTGATGGATATCTAGGAGAGAGAGAGTTGATGAATGTTGATCTATTGAGATTCCTTATGTCTCTCTCTCCCCCAAACCCATTGGTTTGCATGTCCTCATGCAAACTCTCATTAGCACATAAAATTTCTGCAAGCTGAAAGTGGACTATGTGGAACCAGTGCATGTTAAATGAAGGAGAGAAATGAAGTATGCTAGAGCTGAGAATTGCTGAAAATATCCTGCAAAAATTACCCTCGAAAAAGATTTAAATTTCCATATTGTTGGTACAGGAACCTACTGGTTCCTGTACTAGCAGTACCAGAACAGAAAAATCTAAAAGAACTAAACCAATACTATTATTACGAGAGAAGAAATATACATTGATGCCATGCTTAAAGAAACAACCAAAAATTAAACCGTATTCATGCTTGCAAATTTGGAAATGAAATTTATTTTAAAATATTACAAGCATAAAGGAAATTTCTAAATTACTTATTACATATCATTTCATCAATCATTAACAATTGTATTCTTAAGAAACCATGTAAATTATGATGGGAGATTTTTCCTCTTATCCTTAAACAAGAGAATGTGAGGAGATACATGGTCTTTAATAAATGAGAAACCGATAGGAAACCAGTCATCCCTATTTAATTTCTCAAAGAATCTCTGTCATTCAAGTGATATTGATACAGTTCGCATTTGAGTTTATTAGACTCCTACACTTATGGGTCCCACCTCTAGGACAATGACATCCTAGGTATGAATGAGGGGGTCTTAAGACCATATTATGGACATTCTCAAATGGAAATTAGTTAAGGTTCATTATCCTTTTGTTCAACCATGCATTCTTCTTCTTAACGATTTACATAAGTATATCGTTCATACGGACAAATATAGATTAGGCATAATGAAAGACATCAAAATCAGAACCCATTGCCAGCAAGCCTGTTCAGTACTCCGATGGGGTAATTTTGACATCTAAAAAATTTCTAGGTAGAACGCCCCATTACCCATGAGCTTGTTCAGTACCCTGATGGGTTTGCCTAGTTATACTATAGGTCGGTACCCGCTGCTAGCAAATCTATTCAGTATCCCGACAGGTTAGCCTCTTACACCCATTTTCCATCAAAAGCTCTTGTCCCAATATTTACCCTTAAGATAAAATTTATATATTGCTTTTGCATGCGTGAATGGGGGAGCATCTTTGAAAAACTTTTTATAGGATGGGATGGTATTGGGTTGGAAGATGTTTTATAGATTTCCCATAAAAGATTGTTCATATGAAAAATAGACTTATGTATCGAGATTAGTCGAATGACATATCATGGTCAAGCTTACTTAATGTGTGGTGGATGAGGCCATGAGAGAATGAACTAAAGGTGACTCTAGTCCCCAAGTTCACCTTCTCCATATAAGATTGTGTTCCCTCACAAGTAGAAGTTTCATTCACTCTCTTGCTACTGTTTGATAAGAATGCTTGAATAACAAGTTATGATATGAAACTAGGATGTACAATTTACCTATGGGCATCATTATGCAGACCTTAAATATTTTGTAAATCCACATACTATTTTAAAGATTAGGCTTATGAGAAACTGCTATTATTAATAGTTAGAAATCTATATGTAATAAGAAGAAGAAATATCTTAAGTTGCTTTGGTTCATGATGTTAGATCACCAATATTATCCTCATCTCATTTCATTTATTTGAAAAGAAACATGAAAAAATGTTGCATTTATTTAGAACTAGGTTAACTAACATGCAACTTTTACTCTATCCTATCTAAGAACAAGAAATTAAATTTCACATGTAAGAATATTTCCAATGTAACCATGTGCGTAACAGGTGTAGAAATACATTCATACTCAGGTTTGAAATATAACCTTTAATGTATACCAGAATATGAAGAACCATATGCTTTGATGATGGTGTGGAGGGTTGTTGAAGAAGAAAGTGGTGCTTCAATCATGTTGTCATCTGGAACCAATGTGCAATGCAATCTTGATGTTCTTGGTTCACTTCCTCATTTAGACCACTATGCATGTCTCCCTCTATCATTCCACGTAGATCATCTTCTTTCAGATGGTTTGGCTCCTAGATGCATACTGGATCTGGTGATATGCATGTCAAGAACTCCTCGATCTCGGGTTCTAATGGTGGCTTTCCATCGAATGTGGTTCATGATTATTTAGTCTCTTCTATAGGTTGGAAAGAGTGATTACAAAAGGATTTTAGATCTTCTTGTGAATGTATATCATGGAACTCTTCTTCTTCTATCACTTCCGGAGAGGCAGATAGGTTCTTGACTATTGTCAAGATTTGCTCTTCCTGAGAGGAAGAGATCCCAACTGTTGTTAGGATTTGAGAGAGTTTTGTTAAACTATTGATCATCATTAAGTTCTTTCTGCTGGTTGATGGGTCATGTTTCACACATGGATTATTGTAGAGGGGGGTTCTTAGAGTGCCCAAAAACGTTTTAAAAACCCTAAAGAAATAAAAAGAAGAAAAATAAAATAAAATGTAAGCAAACCAATTATATAATTGAAGCACCACCATGCTACTAGGACCCTGCTGTCACCAAGTTATCTGTTCACACAAGTTATCTTCTCTTCTCATATATATAAAAAATGGCTAATGCTAATAAAACACAAATTCTAACTACTAAAAGGAAGAGGACAACCTAGCTTTGGAGTAACCCCACTAAAGTGGATGTGTGGGCTCTTCCCTCATGTCTTATTGTCTTCTCTCCGCCCTTAGGTAATCCTTAAAATCACACCACACTTGCATGAAAAGAAACACACTTGCATTAAAATAAACACACTTGCATGAAAGGAACACTCAAGGCTTTGGATAAATAAAAACAACCTACCTATGCTCTAATCCCTTTAGCACCTCCCCAACAATGATGCCAAAATTTTGGGCCTAATTATATGCACTATTAATTCCCACATTTAACTATCAATCGGGGCTCATAAGCTTCGAGGTGCAGGTGCAGGAAATGTAGGATCATAACCTACTCTAGTCTAATCTAAAGTCGGAAAAAACATCCTCAAACCCACATTGCAACAAACTAACACTAAGGATTCATCACTGGGACGCAGGAATACTTAGTGCTATAAAGGCTTAGATAATAGTCTTTCATGCACTCAGGGTGATGTTCGTGTGATTAATCGTGGGTAGATTACTTAAGTTTCTTGTCCTTAAATGGATTCCAGTAGTGGTTAGTTAAGCTACAAGAAAACTAAATCAAAGAAAACTAGATTAAAAGACAATGAAGACAATCTAAAAATGAATTGTAAACAAATGAAACTAAAACTCCAAGACAATTTTTCAAATGGATACAACAACAATGATGAAATCTACCTAATGGAATAATGGATCTACCGAATGAATGAAAATATGTAACAATGATCTATATCAAGAGGAATAGATGGAAGGAAATGCACTCTGTGTTTTCCATGTTCGATGGATTGCAGATGTGATAGAATCTTCTAATTAATTCCAAGAATAGAATTTTAGAGTGAAAGTAGAGGAATATAAGAAGAATGGTTTTAACTCTTTGTGTTTTATATATTATTGGACTAATGAGAACAATTCACAAAGAATTATTGAGAGCTAGAATGGAAATGATCTACCTCTGTAACCAATCTCGAAACAACTCAAATATGGGCACAATTGATTAGAGAGGGTTTATGTTTATGGATGTAAGGTTGGGTATGATGGAATTGAGTTCTTGTGAATGTAAGTTGATGTATGGTTTAATCGATTTGTATGAGGAAAATGGAGGTGTGGTTATGAGAGAGAATAGCAATGGGATAGAAGTAAATTGGAAGAGGGAATCATGGTCAAAGTGTAGTGAGTTTGGAAAAATGACATGGTTGTAAGTTGCAATGATGATTTGGGAAATGCAATCAGTAGAAATAGAGTATTTAAAACAGATATATGAAACCCTATGTGAAGGTGCGTGGGGACATAATTTGGGGTGACGTTGAACATGTACGCATACTCTGAAATCAAATTGCACATATTGCTAGAAATAAGTGTGTTAGAACCTAATAAACATGAAACAGAGAAACGAAAGAAGGAAGTGGTAAATACAATGGGAGAGATGGAACATTATTGCATACACTTGAAGAATCAATCAGGAGTATTTAATGAACCTGAATTCATAAAACTAAATCAAATTGCAATCACACAAATAATGAATTGAAATTAAAATGTAAGTAAGCTAGAAATGCAATTAACTAAATCCTAATTACTATGAAAATTAAATAATAAACAAGCCCAACACATACCAGGTTGAGGGGGGCCTACCTCACCTAGAATGTGTGGCTAAATAAGCTTACAAAACCAAGGAGTAATCACGCTCAATGACTCATAACATCAACACTTCCTTATTCAATTCAAATTTAGAAATTTACAACACCTTTGTTATGGATCCAAATCTCTCCATATGAGAACATACTAACATAATGATGATAATCATTATTTCATTCCCTTAGTATCATGAGGATTATTTATACATGAAGAATCAATGAGGAGTGGATGGGACCGAATCCCAAAGCTCTCATTTCAAAATTTACAATTTTAGATAAAATCCTCAAAAATCTGTGTTTTATTGCAATTTGGGAGATTCGAGTTAGTCCCCCACCCATATCTTCCAACCCAATTCTAATTTTGAAAAAGTTCTCATGTCTTACTAAATTTTCCATATTCTAGACAAAACCCATTTTGTAGAATTCCTAGATCCGATGCCATATGCATGGAAATCAAGGCATAAGTTGGCAGTTTGAGATTTTCACTAATATTAGCAGAATCATTCCCCCTAAGCTGGAGGTAAACACGTGGGATCTAGGTGAATTATGCCTCATGTTTCCACATGTAAATATGGCTCTGGACAAAACCCATGTACCCAATTTTTCTCTAGAATCTTTCCAAAATTTCGAATTATTTCTAGTACCGGATTAGCACAGTTCGTACCAGATTAAAGCAGTTGGTACCAGATTAGAACGGTTAGTAACAGAATCTTGTAGCAAGGGGTTTAGTACTGAATTAAAACAAACATGACTATGGGTACTAGACCAATGTGATGGTAGTACTGGATGGAGCTAGTACCAGAATAGGCGCAATCTGGTATCGGATGAAGCTGGTACCGGAAGAGGCAGAGAGTTGGTACTTGATGAATGAAAAGGTAGTATCATATCACTACAGAGTATTGGATGACATGGAGTGTGGGTACTAGATGACTGTTCAAGTATTGGTTGATTGTAGAAGGTTTTGGTACCGTATGACTTGGAGTATCGGATGACCTGCAATGTGAGTACCGGAACAGGAACAATACAGGTACTAAAACATGGACAATGCATATACCAAAAACTGAAGATTACAAAACATGCTTCTTGGACATAGAAACATAGGATTAAACCATAATCGACAAAACTATTTTATAATCATCCTTTTAATCACCAAAAATATGGAAAATTATGTATTAACCACATAGGATGAATAACAAGAGATAATGGAGGTTTATGTTGTAATTAGCGATATATTATTGATGAAACGCGGGGAGAAGGTGTAATGATGAGTGTATTTGTATGGAGGAAGGTATAAAAAAACTGGATCTCAACAAAGAAAATGAAACCAAGGAGGCATTCGTCAATGATGAAAAAGATGCACTTGAGGAGGTTCAAGTGGATATTATACTGGCGACATCGTTGGAAAACAATGCGTAAGTCGTCTAAATGATCGATTCAGTTTTTGGATCGAGCAGTGAGGTCATCCAAATAATCAAGGATGATATAAGAAAGATCATGAAAAATGTAGGTCATGGCCCATTGAAACATAGCACCGGCATTTTTGAGTCCAAAAGGAATGATGCGATAAGAAAAGGTACCCCAAGCGGTTGTAAAAGTGGTTTTGTACTGATATGTTGGGTGGATTTGAATTTTGATTATAGTCAGAGAACCTGTCCATAAAGGAAAGTGCCTCATGACTGGCATAATCATCGATGATTTGGTCCATGAAAGGGGTTGGGAAGTTGTCTTTGGGACAAGCATGGTTGAGATCACGAAAATTTGTGTAGACACAAATAGTTCCCTGTTTTTTGTTAACGGGGATAGGGTTGGAGACCCACAAAGTGTACACAATGGGGTAAATGAACCCGACAACCCATAACTTGTAAATTTTGTCTTTGATATCCGTAGCTTTGGATGGGTGGAGGGGGAATTTCTTTTGATGAAGAAGGGTGATATCCAGACACATGTCAATTCGATGTTCGACTATAGAAGGATCAAGGCCAGGAATATCCATATATGAATAGGCAAAAGTGTCTTGGTATTCCTGAATGAGAGTTTTCTAAGAAATGATTTCTTCAGGGGAGCATGCAACGCCAATGGTGATCTATTCTATGATGCCTGGTTTAATGGAAATGTCAATTTTGATGGTGGGGGAGACGTTGGCCATGTTTCCTTCTTCAAAATCATCAGGGGCAGAGATAGGTTTTTTGAACCAATCAATATGCCCCAAATGAATGAAATCCTTGGTTTTGATTGCACACAAGGAGGCTTGGGTAGGAGGGCGAAAGGTCTCTTGTGAGAGAAAAAGTGCTCGATGATGGAGCACATTCCATGGGAAATCGGAGGTAGTTAGTTCCTCCAATATATCTTCATCGCAGTGGAAATGTGAGAAGAAAAGGGATCCTGGGAGATGACAGGGGGAACCATCAATGGGTAAGTGTTATTTTCCTTGGGGGATGAGGATGTATAATGGATATCATGTACAGGGTGTGATGGTTCGATTGACATGAACCAAATGTCATGATACTATGGATGGTACCTCATTTGCATGAATATTGACAAACAAATGTAATGAATGTCAGTAATGTGAGTAGTAGTAGGGAGAGCCTAAGGGGTCTTAGGCAGAGAAGTGTGGCATACTAGGGCTAATGTTTGGTGGAACTGAGGTAGAGTTGGGAAATGATGAGTGTAATGGTTGTGTTATGAGCATATGGCACAAGAAAAATGGGTTTGTAACCCTTTCTTGCATGTGGTTGAGGACTCTATAGTAGTATCTAAAGTACTTGGTGGAGTGGTGAGAAATGGGGTTTCTTTGGAGAGCTAGATAAGATTGTGTAACTGGAGAAGAGTAAGACATATGTTAGTGGGGTGTCCGTCTCTTTCTCATATTGTGCAAGGAGGTTGAGCTTGAGGAGGGAGAAAATTTATGGGCTCATTCTTCCTTCGTCTGCCCCAAATGGTGGTGTTGTTGCTTCTATATGGGGGTGAGGGTGGTGTGGCAAGAGCCTGGATTTGGATTTGCATCAGTAATACCTCTGTCTGAGGAGGGAGAGATGGTGTAGGAACCATGGAGGGTGGATGGAGATACCATACAGGGATGAAAAGCACCATGTTGGGAAGGGTGAGAGTAGTAGATACATGGAATGCTTGGACTCCAAATGGGGGGAAGAAGAAGGGGATTTGGGTAATGGCTTGGGGGACTATCTCCCAAATCGAGATTTTCCCCTGGAGGGGGGAGGGGGGAATTCGAGACAAGTGGTTCGATGGTGGTTTCATGGAATTCCTAAGTTAGTTGTTCGTTGACTGGTGGAACTTTGATGTGGGGAGGGGCCTCCATGAGAGGATTATTGTCTACGATATCATTTATGTTAGAGGAAACTACACACACTTGTGCTGAAATGGAAGGATGTAGGAGAGGTGGTGCTCCATGATAAGCCCCTAGCAAGGATGTGCCCTTGAATATTCCAAGACCCATGTCGATGACTAAAAAATCATCCAATCTAGTGTAGACAAGGGGGAGAATGGTATCAATGTTGGCAGAATGATTGAGCTCGTAATGTGTAAGTTGGTTGATGGTGATGATTTTCCCATTATGGGTGAACATCATCATATGAAACATAGAAGAGGCTACAACCTTCATAGAATACATGTAGCTATGCCTGAACAAGGTGTTGTAATCAAGTGAGGTGTCGATAACTTCAATGTCAATCAGGATGGTTTTTCCCCCAAGTTATACAAGGACATTTTGGAAGATCCCTTCAGGGGATGATGGTCGACCTTCATGAGCTCTTAGGGTAATGGCAGATGGTACAAGCTCAGGTGAGATGAGTTTCTTCCATACCAATTTGGACATGATGCATCTGTATGTACATTCATCATTGATGCACCGATGAAATGTGATGTTCCAGATCTTAAATGGTATTTGAAAAGATACCAGGGTATGGAGGTGTGGTTCCCCGTTATCTAGATCAAATTTGATGAGTTGAGTATCAAATGGGTCGACTACCCCCAAGGAGAAAAGAAAGGATTTGTATTGTGATGGATAGGTTTGGAGGAACTCCAACATAGACATGGCTGCAGGAGACTGTGCTAAGTCATTAACCAAATTGTAGTTATGGGCTACCCTATCATGAGGGTTATGTACATTCCACCGTAAAGGTACACGAGGTATACGTGTATTAGGTTCAGGGTTAGGGTGTGGGATCATCAATGGTTTTTTGGCGATATCAAGAGTTCTTCCTGAGGTGGTTGGGGTAGATTCATAAGGGACTCTATATTGATGACCATGTGTTTGCAGAAGAATCTCTTCCTCCCTGGTAAGGAGGATATTGCGATTGGCCAGATTTCTGGGTTGATTGGGACTTGGATTTTGATACTTCCCCATTTGTGGTGGGGTAGATTTTATCTCTTTTTGGGTATTCATCACACCTTGGTGTGTAATAGGGTTTTGCAAAATGGTTGGAGGTGGTGGTTGAAAATAATTTTGTGGGGCCTGCTAAGGGGAAGATAATGTCGGAGGAGGCTGTGTGTTCATGGATTCTTTCATCTATTTGAAATCGACAATTTAGGGGAAGTGGTGAGTATAATGTCCATACTCACCACATAGAGCACAAGGGAAGTTAATCCTCGGTTTTTTTTTCTTCCCTTGTCATGGTTGATTGTTATTTTTTCCCCCTTAGGGGTTTTGGTTTCCCTGATTCTAATTTCCCCCGTTGAGATGGTTGTGTTGGGGATTATTTCCTCCAGGTCTCGGGTTATCATTGTTTTAGTTTTTTACTTTGTTCATGGAATTATTCGGCTAATGGGCCAGATTTTACATATTCAACTGTTCAAAAGAATGAAATTTTTGAATGGGAGAGGGCTAAACAAAATTAACACCAGCATGTGGTTTCCCTGGTGGAGGAGCAACTTGCTGGGGGGGAACAGGAAATGGAAAATATGGATTTTTTGTGTGGAGATGATCTATATGGTGTGTAGGAAGTTGACATAATTCCGCCAATGTTGGGGATATAGGTGGGTGTTGGGGGTGAACTCATACTTTGTTGAGAGATAAAATGCATCATGGGTAATGGTGAGGGTCCCCCCAATGGTTGAGAGGGAAAAACATGATATGACTATTGGTGAGTGGTAGGAGGGTAATAATATGTCCCTCCATATGGTTGCAGATATTGATTTTCAGCGTAAGTAGGTGATGGGTGGCTGTAAGGGTTGAGGTGTGTCATAGAGCCAATCAACCCATCTGCAACATGGGAAACCCCATGTTTGTCTTCGCCAAATGGTATGGGTCTGGGTGCATCAGGAAAAACCATTTACAAGTAACCCGATTGAGAATATATGAGGTAAAATTGTTGGGCCTTGCTAATGGCTTCCTCTTTTGATTGAGGAAAATTGGATGCTACGTCCTTGTAAATCACAGAGATGAGTGATTTGAGAAACCAATCAAGACATTGTTCTTTGGTGGTTTCTACTTTACACAAACTGTGTCGCCACTGCCATTCATGGATGTGGTCGGTGATATGGATAGAATTGGTTTGTTTGACCTCAAAGAGAAGTTCTAAACCAGTGTCATGGAAAATTGGTAATTGGAAAAAGGACAAAAATGCCTTGGCCAATGATTCAAAGGCCACATGAGACCCTGATTTTTCATCCACATACCATTTGGTTGATGAAGTAGTGAGGGTTATTTGAAATAACCTCAAGTAGATGGAATCATCCATGATGTTGTTTGAAGAGCACCATAAGTGAAAGGTCATAACACAGTTGGCAGGGTCTTCCCTTTGTTTTCCTTCGAACTTTGGAATGTCAAAGGAAACTTGGTAGGCATATTGGGCTAAGTATCATCATGCAAAATGGGATCATTCATGAGTTTGGTTAAATAAGGAATGTTGAGGGATGCCAAGTATGGAAAAGGGGTATTTGGCAAAGGATTACTTCCATCCATCGTGTGTGTAGTTAATGGACCTATCCTTTGAGAGTGATTTAGTGGGTGTGTACTTATTCCTTGCGAAGAAGTTTGACTCCCACCTCCTTTTGAAGGAGAAGTAATAGATGGATTACCTTGGGTGTTTGACCCAAGTAAAGTTGATCCCAAAATAGTAGCCCTCATGAGAGTGTGAGATGGTTGAGCTGGTGAGTGGGTAAGACTAGGGACTCCTCCTAGAATAGGAGGGAGATTATGCAAGTGTCTAGAATGATGGGGATTCTTTGGTTCCCCTATGGTTTCGACTAGCAAATTGAATGTGTGCAAATGGTGAGAAGAGAAATAAATGAACAAGTACTTATGATATTTTTGACCTTCACAACATAGTATAACTCACAATTGCATGTAATCAAATGAACATCATACATCAACTAAAAAATAAACAAGCATGTGGATAGGTGGATTTTGTCCACGTGGGGGAAACAAAAATAAAATATCATGTACTAAAAGAATTATCGTCCTTCCTCTTGATTTAGCACTGGGCCTTCCAATAACACTCGACAGTGGGGTCTGAATCCACTGGAAGAGGAATTAGTGAAGGTTGAAGTAGTCAGTTATAATGAGGGGTAGAGGGTGCATATCCTGAAAGAGTTGGTGATAATTCCCAATAGCCACACCAAATCCAACCAACGTGCGATTGCAGCCCACAACTGCCACCTGTGTAGATATCCTAAGTTTGGCCACTAAGTACCTCAATAAAAGTGCAACATTTAGATTTTTGGCCTCAGAAATGGGTCACAGGCTGGATACCCTCACAAGAGTTGGTTGACTCAAGGACAGATGTGAAGAACAACCAAAACATGGCCTTCAAACCTTAAAAACTATCTCCTTGCCTTATGGTATAGGAACACTTGACTAGAAGGATTTTGAAGGATCCCTATTCTCAACTTCTATTGCTTAAAAATTTGAGAACCCGATAATGGGGGGTTATTTGTATGCCTACCCCTGAGATCCTACCTAGACTAATAAATTTCTTTTGGTGCCTCTTATGAAGGAAAATTTAGTGCGTTCTTAGAAAATTTTTAGATCTGGTAGGCTGAGAGATTGGGGTCTTAGAACAGTCTTGTTTAAATTAAATGGGTGTGGATAATTTCCAAAGAAGTAGTTGGATATTTCAAAATTCCTTTGAAGTACTTGTGGGTACTTAAAAATAAATCTCACTTCGACCTCCACAATTCTAATATAAATTATGTGTGTGAGGAGTGGCTTTGTGTGCAACAAAGTGAAAAGTGTGAAAAAGATTTTAAAAAGTTAAGTGTAAGATTGCAGCATGTGGACTTCCTGTGGTCCTTACAAATATTCTTACATAGATTATTATGTGTTGGCACAGGGGCAGACCCAGGGTTCAATGCTAAAAAAATGCACCAACAAAGCCAACTATCGTCCCTTTCGGCAACACCTGCGAAGTAGATGAAGTCTCACCCGAGGTAGAGGCAAGGGTGGTTGCAAGACTCAAGTTTATGAAACCATAGTTGGGACACAGATATTTGATTATATCACGTACAAAGCACTTAGAATTGGTTAGTCATTAATGTTCAAATCTTATTATGCTTCGTAGATAGAATAGAGCATCACAGTGTTCAAAGGTATTTCAGCACTTAGCCACAGTAAAACAGATCAGGTCTAGTAGTTTAGCACTATGCATTCTCATACATGTCAGATCCCACTATTGACATACATATAGGAAGCACAAAGCATTAATAGATCTATATAAATATATCAAGGCACTTAGCACAAGAATAAATAAACACATCAAGCCGAAGCACAAAGCATCACACATAGATTTACGTGGATCACCCCACCTTGGGGATATTCCCACCAACTCTTCTTATTTATTAGTGTCTTCAATTGGTTACAACACAAAGCCACTCAAAACCCTTACTTTGAATAGGACAAAAGATCTACGCATCTCGCTAGATCCTTCTTCCTTGCACTTCAGCACAAACCCTTCTACAACCTCTTACAACAACTTGCACTTAGCTCTGCAAGCCTCTTACAATCATGCACAGAGCATTTACAATCCATATCTGATCACATAGATCTAACTACTATCACTAAGCCATCAACCATCCTTACATTTCCTATGTATCTATTTATACATTACAAAAGTGGGCCTAAGCATGGGTAAACCCATGGGCCGACATCCCTTTCCCATTACATTAACCCAAAACCCTAAAAGGGGCCCAAAAAGTGGACCGAGCTCTCGTGATCTCTACTTCGTTTGGTGATCCTTCTTCGACTAGTTGTCAAAGTCCCAAAATAGGTCAAAATGACCAAGGTTATCCCAAAACTTGGTCAAGGGCCAACAGGCCCCCAACACTCACCTGTGACTCGTCCCGATTCACTCTAGTCTATGCAATTCTTCTTCAAAAGCCTCGATCTTGGATCGAGCTACTTCGACCTATTGTTTTGTTGTGGCCTCCTGCTGGGTGAATTTGAGGATCATTGTGTCATTTACTAGTCCTTCCAGGTGTTGTTCTGCAGTGATGATGACTTGCTCAAGCTCTACTCCCTGGCTTTTGATCTCAGAAAATAACATGTATGCCTTGTCTTGCACCGATTAGATTCACTGAGTGACTTCCATCACTTTTCTCTGGATCATATGTGTATACTTCTGAGCTATGCATTGTTCATGAGATCTTTTCATTCTATCCAGTGTAGACAAGGCCTTCAGTTGCACCTGTAATGTATCTGCATGCTTCTTTGCTTCTTGAAGCTACGACTCCAACACCTGTAACTCCATATTCTTTGTAAGGTTCTCATAAGTATGGGCGCTCTGGTTACTGAGTTTCTTGCACTCCAAGGAAATATCTTTCAATCATTCAACTACACTGTGAGCAGTTCCTTCTCACTGGTCTCTTATCTCCTGAGGGGTCTCAGGCACATCGCGAAGTTCTAGATTGGCAATGCATTGTTGAAGCTTATGTATAACTTCTTCAAGATGTGCCACCTATTTTGGAACTCTCTCTTCAGCCTGTACTTCGATAATAGTCATAGAGTGGAGTGCTCCTTTGACTAATTCCTTTACTTCAAGTTTCTCTACGAGCAATTGTTCCTTGCTTTGTTGTAGCTCTGTTTTCTCTTTATCCCATTGTACTTGAAGAGAAATTTTTTCTCATTCGGCAACACTACGCTTCTCGAAAAGTACTCCCTATACCTATGTCAAAGCCTGGGTGGCTTGTGTTGTGTCTTCTTGATGTTGTTGAAGGTGACCTTCGACCATATCATCAATCCGATGAAGTTGAGTTGGCTCATCTCCTGGTTCTACTGTCCCTGTTGTCAGAGTCACAGTGGGGACTATGCGGCTAGACTGGAGTCCCTGCTGCACTCCTTGGAGTTCAATATTTATATGGTTATACATCTGCTCCTTCTTCACCTCCTTTTTCTCTATTATCTCCTTTGAAGCATCATTTACCGCTACAATTATGAAATCAAAGTCATCCAATGTGAGGGTAGTTCGCATCTGGGTTACAGGGGTTCTAGGTTTCTTTCTGGAGGAATATTTCAGAGGTGAGAACTTCCTTTTCTTCTACCATTTTTCTTCGTACCTAGGTAGTGGTACTTTGCCTTTCTATTGTTCAATTTCTACGCCTTCTGTCTCTTCGCCATCACCTCCTTCATATGGTGTGATAGAGGCAGTCCTTACAGATACATTGTCTACTTCATGAACCTCTTCAGGCTTCTTCATTTTGCTTGGTCCCAGTGTATCCGGTACAGTCTCTGGGCTATCAATATCGGACAACTCTATAGGGTTCACTAGAATGAGAAGTTTTGTTGACCAATCCTTGGTGATCTCTTCGATGTCTTCCTCGGTCAACTTGTAATAAGACTGCAACTGTTTATTATGTTCATCAGCTTGCATTGTTATATAAATGAAGTGGTGATCTGCGTTGAACTTCATTAAGGGTCTGAATCTGTGGAGCATGTTCAGGATAATGCGAGGCGTAGATTGGATGGCAGTCTTTAGCTAGTTGTAGTATACGTGGAAGATGACATTCGACTACCATTGCTTGCTCATATCGGTCAAGTACCACAGGGTACTGAACCTCATAGCCAAAGGTTCAAATGGATTGGTCTCTGGGAAAGTGGCACCCTATGGCATCTCCCATGCTATGAAGGTGATTAGTATGAGAAGCCAACTAAAATGGAACTCTTACCCTTGGTATTGTGCTTCCCTACAATCCAGTTCAAGCTGATTCACCAAGTACTTCACCCAATTCATTTGAAGTCCTTCTACACACTTTTCTGTGAGATCAACTATGAATCTAGTCACTTGGGTGGCCTGGTTCTTGTGAACTATCTTGCCTGTGATTAGCTGACAGGCAAGGCACACTGTGTCTCTCTGAATAGAGGCTAACTTGTAGCCTCACATTCCCTTCTCGACATCGCCATAGGTTTCTTTGATCTTTTCTTCTAGCTCTCTGTCTATGGTCTTTCCAGGATAAAACTTCGGTAGGTCAGGGCCTTGCATGCTGAGTCCTGTGATCTGATTGATCAAGGTTGGATCCACAGTGACAAGAAGGTTAAAACACAAGTAGCCTCCATGATAGCAAGACAAAAGAAACTTTACGCACGGATTCACCTTCTTGGTGCCTACCAAAGTGCGAGATCTTCATGACATTCAAAAATGTCGACTGCACGAGGTTCTAGGTCCAAGACTGCAGGATGATCTTCGAGTTCTTTCCCTTCATCTTCATTAGATGCTTGTGTGGGGTGAGCATACTGTATACTTTCCTGTCGCCAAGGTTCAAGTCGCTAAACTCCAATGCTGCAAGATTTTTCTGATCAGCATGAACTGCGCACACCCCTTTTGGAAAATACGCAGTGACCATAGCATACTCTAATTCTCAGGGCACATTGTCACGATTGATTTCACCACATAGAGGGGGTAGTTAAGTGGAAAAAATTCTTGGAATCAGTTTAGCATTCACAAGATCATCCTTATGTTTTGTTCACTTCTCATAGACATGTCGGGATGGTCCAACTCGAGCAGTGGATGGAGAAGATGCTACTCCTCTTGTCGATGATGCTTGGACTCCAGTGGACATTCCTCTTTCCAACGTGACTCTCTCAGCCCTTAAATCAAGGAGCACCTCTGTGACCGATTCTTCAACTGCGGTGATCTTGTCGGACATATGAACTTGGGAAAAATAATCGAGGTCAAGATGATCTTAGATACTGCACTAGGATGAACAATCAGATTGCAATGACCACTATATACAATCACTAGTTCTGTGGGCTTCAAATTCTCAGTTGGCAAAAGTGTTCTTCGGGCATGGAGTGATGAGATAAATAAGAAATTCGACAACGGTCTTCTTGTAATAGGTATGAAGCTTCCATTAATGTTGATTTGTCCATTATGGAGAGGTCCATCTATCTGGTAGGAATCCTTTAATTCTTTTCTGTTCATTCGGGGTAGAATTCAAATGTGTATATCGGTCCAACGGTTATATTGCTTCACCACGGCGAAGTGTCATAGGTTGTTGTTTTGATATCCCTACGAAGATCCCATTCTACAAGTTTTATTTCTTTGATGTTCCATCTAGAATCTCCTATAACTTTTCAATCTTCACCCTCTTCTTACTTAACTTTCTAGCCTTCTTCCAAGTAATCTTCAACTCCATCTGTCTTTTTCCATTCTAATTCCTATCTTCTTTTAGCATAGTCATCGTGCACTATTGAGATTCTCTCCAGAGTAATAATTCTTCTTTCTCTAGGATAAATGCTTCAATCTTCTACGAGCCTTCTGACATTCTTTCAGCTTCAACATTGGGGTCTCTAGTGTCAAGGAGCTTCGATCTGTTCTTCTGTTCTTCAATGAACTGTGCAATCTTCTTGGTCATAAAATATTTTAATTCTTGTTTCTTCTATTCCAAAACTTCTGCTTCTTCCTTCTGTCTAACTTGATCTCTGTCAATCCAAGGTTTTCTAAGTAACATAGTAAACGAGGCATTGTCCTCAATAAATTTAATAATCTCAAAATCTTCTTTAGTTGAAGTTCCATTAGCATTCATAGATATCTGAGTGAGTCTTCCACATAGGTTTACCAATTTTCATCTGAAGAGTCATATTCCTCCTAGTGAAGGGATCATGGTAGGCTTCCCTATAGCTTCCCACATTCTCTCTATCATGATAGTCATCTGTGTTTCCTCATATAGAACACAATCAATGTCGAAGTCCCCTATCCTGACTTTGACGCATCCCTTTTCTTTAAAGATCTATGATAATCTGACATGTCGGTGTTCATTCAAGGTTTCTTTCATCTAAATTAATATTCTCTCTGATTCTTTATGAGGCTCTACTATCTATGGATTTTCCTTAGGGTTCAAATTCATTCCTTTGAGCCTAGAAATCATTCTAGGGAAATCCAATACTTCATGATCTAGATCTTTACAACAAAGACAACTAGGTCCTCCACCAGGGCATTCCTTAGCTAGATGTCCCAGTTTTCTACAACTGTAATATAGGATCAATCCTCTCTTTCTTGTAACTAATCCCCAACCTCTTATGTACTTCACACCAGGATCATAGGGGCCAATCTGCAACAAATTGTTTCTAGGATCCTGCTTCCATTTGTTAGTCCAAACATTCTTTCTATGCATAGGTATAACATATCTATCATTAAACTTATTAGATATATTCATATCAATCTTTCTTTCATCTATTAATGCCCTAGGTTTTAAGCTAGGACAAAATCTATCAAAAATACCTGGATCCATACTTTAGAAACAAAAATTTCCACTTATCTTACTTCTACAGAGCACAAAGCTTTCAGATCTGGATCTTTCTTACCTTTATCAGAGCACAGAGCTTACAGATCTTACCTCTTTTAATTAGAAAATTCCACTTTACCTTTATTAGAGTACAAAACGTTCAGATCTTGCTTATGTTCTTCAGTATCAACCTCTTTTCTTGTAGATATGACCTCTTTTCTTTAGATCTGACCTTTCTTTCTTGGCACAAATCTTCAAGGTCAAGTAAAACACTGCGCACTAGAGCAATAGACCTATGAACATAGATTTATTTGCACAAATATTCTTCTTCTCTAATTCCCAACAATCACAGTTTCAATCCCAACAACAAAACCATTTGTTGGCATAGGGGCAGACCTGGGGTTCAACACTACAACAATGCACCAAAAAATCCCTAACTATCGGCCCTTTTGGCAACACCTGCGAAGCAAATGAAGTCTCACCTGAGGTAGAGGCAGGGGTGGTTGCAAGATTAAACTATCTGGAACCTTAGCTAGGACACATATTGTGATTATATCATGTACAAAGCAGTTAGCATTGGTTATTCATTAATGTTCAACTCTTATTATGCTTCACAAATAGCACAGAGCATTGCAGTGTTCAAAGGTATTTCATCACTTAGCCATAGTAAAACAGATCATGTCTAGTAGTTCAACACTAAGCATTCTCATACATGTCAGATCCCACTATTGACATACATCTAGGAAGAAAAAATAATTAATAGATCTATCTAAATATATCAAGGAACTTAGTAGAAGAATAAATAAACACATCAAGCCGAAGCACAAAGCATCACACGTAGATTTATATGTTTCACCCCCACCCTGGGGCTACATCCACCAACTCTTCTTCTTTATTAGTGTCTTCAATTGGTTACAACACAAAGCCACTCAAAACCCTTACTTCGCACGGGACATAAGAACTGCACAGCTTGCTAGATCCTTCTTCCTTTCACTTCATCACAAAGCCTTCTACATCCTCTTACAACAACTTGCACTTAGCTCTACAAGCCTCTTACAATCATGCACAGAGCATTTACAATCCACATCCGATCACACAGATCTAACTACTATCACTAAGCCATTGGTCATCCTTTCATTGCCTAAGTATCTATTTATACATTACAAAAGTGGGCCTAAGAATGGGTAAACCCACGGGCCGACATCCCTTTCCCATTACATTAACCCAAAACCCTAAAAGGGGTGCAAAAAGTGGATCGAGCTCCTGTGATCTCTGCTTCGCTTAGCGCTCCTTCTTTGACTAGTTGTCAAAGTCCCAAAATAGGTCAAAATGACCAAGGTTATCCCAAAACTTGGTCAAGGGCCAACACTATGTTTCTTTGGTACAACCTTGTAGAATATCTAAATCCATAAAGAACTAGCAATGTGGACATATGGGTCCTTACTTGATCCTTTAAACTCCCTTAAATGTTGTCTATACTAAGAAATATTTTGAAAACTATCCCAGGATTGTAGACATGTGAGCATGTATGGTCCCGTTAAAATTTCCTAGAGTGTTGTCTAAACAAAGAAAGTTTTTAGAAACTATCCTAATATTGCAAACATGTGGGCATGTATGGGCCCTTACAAAGATTGAAGATGATTTCCAAAACTAAGAGGTACCCTAGGGGGTTATTTTCCTCTCCTACTGATTTGTTAAGGGAGATGAAATTTCCTTTCAACCACCTTTTCTTATTCCCGAGATCACACTAGGGTGAGGGGGAAGAGCATACTTGAGGGTCAAAATTGATTTCTGGTCCCAAATTAATTGATTGTGTTTGAAAAATCAATAACTTCAACTCAAAATTTTAAATTCCCAAATGAGCCATCCATGTGGAAACAAAGAAAATAGAATAATTATGATTCTTTTTACCCCTAAGTGTTTATGTTAGCTAACCTTGATTGTGAGAAAGGACTCTAAGTGAAGTGTGATTTCTTTACAAAGTGCTTGCAATTAAAATCTGAAGGCAATGGGCCCTCAAACCATTCATAAAAACCCTTACAATTTTCCAAAAATGAACTTATGCACAACCTATAGTTATGATAGGCGCACAGAGTAATGGATACTATGGTCTGCATAGTGAGCAGAGTGCCCATATGTGTTCCTTGAAAGCCATGCACTTCCTGTCATGCATCAGGAAATAAATTTCCAAGTGAAATTCTCTCACCCTGGCTCTGAATTTTGACTTTAGAAGGTTGGACTAGGCCGGTTTTGGTACTTGCATATCAAAACAATAATAAAGAAGTTATCTCAAGACTTAAATAGGAAGTAATTTGATACCGATCCCCAATATGGTTGCCAATATGTTGTGTTGGTTTTTTCACATGGGTGAGCAAAAACACAATACTTTCATGCTTAGTTAAGTGAGCTAAACAAGACATAGGTTTGTGAGTTGATTAGATAATCAAATACACATGAAACAAGGAAATAAAAACTAAAAGCAACTAAGAAATAAATGTTAGAGAAGATTGCAAGAACTAGAACCATGAAAAGAAAAAAATGACCAATATATAGCTACCAATGGATCAATATATTGATAGGATAAACACCGTAGATAAAGGAAGGGACTTATGAGTCCCCTCTTCCTCCATGGGATGGCTATTGATTTCCCTAATAAAGATATCTTCTCTTCATGCAATGGAAAGTAACAATGGTGAACAAATACAATGCCAATTCCCTCAAGAGGTGAGTGGAATGGCCCTTGCTATAGTTCTTGAATGATTCAAAGAGAAAATAGGATTCTCAAAGAAGAATTCTTGCAACATAAAAATACCTTGAAGTTCTTATTTTTCTAGCACACCCATGGGACATATTTATAGTGTCCATTCATGGAAATATACAATTGGTTCATATTGTGAACAAGGGGCCTTTTAGGGAACTTCCTAGCCCTTGATTAGCCTCCAATCTAGATTTCGCTCAGATCTAAGTGTCAAATTGCGTTGGGGGTCGGACTAGAAGTGGTTGAGAGCCCGACAAGATTCATAAATGCACTGTTCATGAGGAGTGCACAGACTTTATCTTAGATACTCATGCATCTTGCACACAATTAACATTGAGGGTTGTGTTAGCTTGCGCATTCTGTGCATTGTGCACGAGCTCCCTTTGGTGAATTTGAGCACTTCAATTTTTGAACCAAGTGTATAGTTTTTGTGCCTTTTGATGGATTTTGGTGTTGTAGGTGTAATAATTGTTTTTGGCATTGATTTCTTTCTTCAACCATTGTGTGCAATGTTGCAGATGATTTTTCAGTGATAATAGTGTGGGACCCCACCTCTCTAGTAAAGTCCAAGCGATGTGTTAAGTGCAAGTAAATCTTAACCATTAGATTCAAAGGTGGATAGAACTCCACCATAGATTCAAGAGTAGAGAGAGAGGCTACGAGACTTTAGGTCTCCAAGAATATTTAGTGTTGTAAAACAGAGTGTGGAAAGGTCGAAGTTTGTATGGATAGGTTCCAACACTGGTCGCATGGTAAGAAAAAAGGGAAAAATAAGAAGCATCGAGGTTGGGGAAGTGAATAAGCTGCAATGAATCGATAGAGACTTTTCCCTGTAAAACCATCTTCCATAGCCACATCATTTTGAAGGATGAGTATCGGGGCCATGATAATGCCATGTTGGATGGTACAAGGAAAAAAAACTCATGTGGCGAAGGTGGTGGTCGTTGGCCAATGACACCCTAAAAACTTCAGAAAGCCATAACTCTTGAACCAGAACTCAGTTTTGGATGAGTTTATAGTCATTGGAAATCTCTTGGAGAAGAGAAGACAATGGTGATCTTATTTGAGGGATTCAAGAAGATGTGGAACCAAGGAAAAATTTATACCCTATCCCTTAAAAATGTACTTAGAGGTCAAGTGTTTTATAGAGTGGTATCAGAGAAAGAAATAACACTTGGCCTTCTTGGGCTCACGAAAGAGTCAAGTGATTTTTCTTTCTTAGAAAACTGTAAGGGAGAGGGCACTCTACCCTACCCTATATAGTAGAGAATGATTCAAACATAGGCCTAGATGGGCTAGAAAATAGTCATAAGACTAGTTTACCAAGGCTAAGATGAGCCTGTTGAGAATATTACTGTCGTATGGAAATTATTTGCATAAGCTCCTTGAGGAGAAGGATGCAGATTAAAATTTAGTTGGGATTTTACCCAACGAGTTTGAATAATGCTAGACTATGGAAGAATAAGCCTATCATTTCTTTTGGTAAATGATAGTAATTCCTACAAAAGTGGGATTATGCCAAGGGGAATTAATAATAAAACTTGGATGCAAATGACATAAACCTGTCTTAAGAAATAATCAAGTCCAGAAATAAAATGGATTGAATAGGCAGCAAGAATTACCTAAAAGTAGGCTTAATGAAGCCTATGTTAATTAAATACATTGATTAAATGAAGGATTTTGCATTGGGAGTACAATACTCCATGTGTAGAGGCCTTATGGAAGTAGGTGATATCATCGTACTTGACCTGTCATAACTGAAAAACTTTCTACCGGGGTAATCACTCTTTGTAAAATAAAAGAATTCACATGGACTAAGAATGAACCTCATGGAAAAAGTCAAATGACATGATAAAGTTCAAAAGCTCATGGTTGTGCTATGGGAGTGTGTATCCCTATTAACTTAAGGGTGTTCCTATGCAAGAGGAATAGGTCTGGTGACCATTGTTTGAAAAGGGAGAGCATGTGCAACTCTCTGGTTCTGAAAGGAATTGAGAAACGAATTTGTTTCTGAGTATAGGAATTTCTGGGAAACTTTTTTCTAATCAAGTTGATAAACAAAGCTACAAAAATATGGAGTGATTGAGTAATAAATCACCGTATCCTCCCTTTCTTGGTGGATAGAAAAATAATCTGCCATAATTCTTGTGGGAGGAGGAGAGTGACCTATGTCCCTAGTTGTTGTTGAATAGAAATATTAATGAAATGTTTCTCCTGAATGTGGAAAAGGAAGTGTTGGGAAACTTCTAGATGACCAATGGGTCAAGTTGACATCTAGAGGTGGATGGTATCTAGATAAGGTATGGCTTGATATTCTCAAGTAGTAGTGAGAGGGAGTCTAGAAAATGATTCCCTCGATAAAAGTTCTGTTATCCAAAATTGGTTTGAGGCATGAAAAAACTAAGATTGATAAGATTTCTTATTTCCTTAGGCATTTTTGGAATTTCCCATATGGTATTTTTGGATTGTTGAATAAATTTATAGTAGTTGAGGTAAAAAAAATGCCTCCTTCTTGGTTGTTGTCATATGGAAATGGGGACATAGTTATGATTATTTCGGTTAAAATTTCCATGTGGATATCATGTGAATGACTGCAAGCCCTCAATAGGGAGGGAAGATCAATGTTAATTATCACTATGAGACTTGTCATAGTAATGGAAACAATATCATTTGGAAGAGGATCTGGAAGTCTGGTATGTCCATGTGTATGGATTACATGGAAAGGTTCAAGGAATGATCTTGCGTGATGAATGTTTGGCTATGTTTGTATATGCTTGAGTGCATGGATTTAATGCATTGTGAGGTTTCTTGATATGAAGTTTGATATTAAGATCACATAGATATGAATTATATTAATTGTGCAAATGATGCACATGTATGATGTAAGAGTATATGTATATTAAATGAATGATGCAACTTCCTATATGGGTGGAATGTGAGGCAAGATTTGAACTTGTCAATATTAAATGAATACCATGGATGCATGGCTAACTCCATTATGAAGAGTCATGAAAGTTTTGTTTTGAATGATATCTTGAGGGGAATGTGTTCCATTCCCTTAGGAAAGGCTATTATAAATAGATGAAAGAGAAAATGAGAAAGGATGCTCCATTGTCATGATAAAATGCAACCTGATTATGCCTTTGAGGATCACATGAGAGAAATTGTGAACAATCATTAATTAAATGATTTTAATGAAAAAATGTATGTGAGTTGTAAATTATACCTATGGTAGATACACATAGGCTTATTATTATGCATGTGGTTAAGTGCATCATGGATGTAAGTTAACAAAACATGCAACATGTGTGGATAAATAATTCAGATGCATAACAAAGATGCATGTTTATATTCCTTATGGAATATTTGGTAAATAGTTGAAGCTAAATCAAGGTTGAGGTCATCAAAGATAGTGATGGATATG
>ML791804.1:289575-301477 GCA_009831015.1 Picea engelmannii
ACTTCAGCCGTCCGGAAAAAGGTTGGTTTATTCTTCTCTTGTATGCATGTGAAGAAAGGGGTTTCAGATTCGGGTAGAAGGTCAAAAGTTAAGTCTTGAGGGTCATGATCTGTGTATAAGCTTAGAGCCCTAGCTTATTAGTCTGTAGGGTAGAATACCCCACAACACTTAGGACATCCCTCTTTATATAGGGTTAAATAGGGATGGATGAGGATATTAGGATGATCCCACTAAATCAGAGAAGCAAGTAAGATCCAAATCGATTGGAGGCCACCTCATATTCTAGAAGATTCGATTCTAGAACATTCATGAATTTTACTTTTCCCTTGTTTAAGCATCGTCGCACCCTATGCACAGGTAGCCTGCAATGACACCATTGTCCATATTTGGTGCAGCATGCAAAGATCAAGCATCATCTCACCCCAATAATAGAGCAAGGTGTGACGATCTCCTTTGACATAGTTTTTAACAAATAAAAGCTAATCCATTTTTCTCACATAGAAAGTCTTTGTTAGTGTTTTCAGGGAACATAGAAGTGACTCATGCACATATCGTCAGTTGATCACTGAGGTGAGAAAAACAATGTGTAACAGAATTCCCCCCAAAGTACGAATTTGGAACCTGTGACAGCTGAAATACTTTGTAGAATGTGTCAAAAACAAGGAGCTCATCAGTCGGGAACCTGCAAACAATAAAGAATCTGCATAATAATATACCATATTCTAAGGTAGGCATTCTCATACTTAGACTACAAGTGACTCTAATTATAAGTTTGAAGTGGTTCATGGCCACTAAACATACACTTTGGATCCATGTCATCATGATTCATCATAGCCATGAGAAATACATTGTGGATATATGATCTTAAAGAATTCAAATTTGAACATAGCCACGAGACATACACAGTGGATCTATGTGTCAGTAAAAAGGCGTGAATACTCTGTCGAAACATGGACCAATATGATGATATCTAGGGTCTTCATTTACATCGTCCCTAAGTACGAATCTAGCCATGTGATTACAAGTGTCGAAGTCGAACATGGTAGAAACCACTTGATTATCGGTCATTAATGAAAATTGTTAACAAGTGCGAGGGAAATCACCATTGATGTCAATGACTCCCAAGGTATTCTAGTACAATCCAACGAGTGTGAATGAATGAGTTGAATTCGAACACTCAATGAAATATTCCAATCAGGGGCCAATGATGTGAACCCACTATTGAAAGTGGAGAGACATGGCATTGAGGCATGCAGGCTCCAAGGTACTAAATGATTTCTAAGTCTTTTTTCCATATAATGAGTTGAAGTCGATAGGAAAATACTCATCATAGGAGGGCCTTAATGTAGCCCCCATCAATGACATGAAATGTGTAACATATTTTAAGTAGATCAAAGTATGAAGTGATTTAGAACTGACTCAGGGAAGGCCAACATGGTAGAAAATTTAGAACTGCAGATGGTTGACTTGATAGAAGGCTTGTTTAGGTTGGACTTCTCTTGAACATATGAACGACATGGCAATTGTCTTGGCAGCATTGAATCAAGGAGGACCCAACATATGAACCTGTGGATAGTCAAATGAGAGACAAATGGATTTTCCAACCTGAATATAGTGATGAAGGGGGGTGTCATGTTCAAGAGAGAATTTGCTGCCACTAAAACAAATACATAGACACATTTCTTTCCCAATTTTCCCCCACCATTTCTGGCGAATACCTCTTTATTTTTATGTAAGCTTTAGGAGGATAACATATTCTTGTAATGTAATCTCATCCTTTAGACGATTCCCTTGGAGTATGTTTAATGAACCCTAATAAGGAGTGGTTCAGTCCCATATGGGCCTTTCGATGTTCATTTTATGAGTCCAAAGAAAGAAAACTCAGGGGTTTTCATGTTTAGAGAGTCTAAAAAACACTTAAATAAAACTCCACAAATGTCCTTTTTCATAAGTTAGTCTGACGATACCGAAAAAGAGATAATATACCACTCATCAGATGTTTTCTTCAAATGCTTTTACGAGTGTGAAAAGAACAAGGTCGCTCAGCTATCTTTTTGAGTTTAGGAATCTTAAAGGATACTCCATAGGGTAATCGGCTTACTTGTATTTTTTTTAAATATGTTTTTGGATTTATGAATGGTGCAAATGTATCTCTAAAAAATAATTAGCCAATGAATCTGTCAATCTGTTTAGACATCTAGGAATATGTTGATACTAAATATAATCAAAATGTCTTTCCAAGAGGCGAATTCTTAAGTATACTCGTAACAATGTAGGACTTTGGATGGAATAAACATTACTCAATTATATCACTACTAACTATGAATCAAGTTGTACAATAAGATGATGAATGTCGAATGAAATGGCGTAAGTTAATAATTCAATAGTTGCACTATATTCCATGATATTATTAGTTGCATGACCAAGGAAAACATCATGTAGACTGATCAAATCATTTGTAGGTGCATAGATTTTCCATGCAATAGACGCTAGGTTTTGAGTACTGTGAATAACACCATCAGCAAAGCTGATATAGGGTAGCGAAGACACTGACATGGAAACCAAGAAAAATGAAAGGTAAGAAGCTAAAAGGAAAAACAAAAACAAAAAAATCACACTGGAGTATGATACACTAAAAAATACAAAGCACTCATGCAAAAATAGTTTAAGCATAGTACTTCTTCAAGTAAATCCCATTTATGGATTCACTCAAAGGACTTCCATCATAATCTACCAGATCATAAGCCCCTTTCTCCAACACTCGTTTAACGATATAAGGGCCATGCCACATGGGATAGAATTTATCAGCCCCTAATAAGTCACGATCTTGTTCGTAAAGGAGAACCAAATCACCCTCGGAAAAAAATGTGTGGTCTTACATGCTTGTCATATTGATCTCTGACATGTTTCTTCTGATTTTCAATGAATAAAGAAGCATCATGGTGAGTCTTGTCTAATTTCATCAAATACAAGAGACGTTCCTCTTCGGCTGAGATGTTAGGGAGAAGTTCGACAACTAGTTTCAAAGATAGGATTTCATATTCAATCAAAAAAATATCTTCGATACCATATACTAAATGGAAAGGTGTGAAACCTATGGAATATTTAGTGGATGTCTGATAGGCCCATAATGTCGAGAAGAGCATTGTGTGCCATCTTGAACTGTGAATTCCTACCATCCATCGAAGCATAGTAGTGAGAACTTTGTTAATTTCTTCAACCTAGCCATTAGCCTATGGATAGTAAAGTGTTGATTTTTCATGTTGAAGACCCAACTTCTAGGTAAGTTCAGACATCATGAAATTGCGAAAATGACTACCATGGTCAGTGAAGATGTCTTGAGGGACACCAAATATAGTAACAATATGATTCGATATGAACAACGTTGCAGTTTTCCCGGTATTATCAAATGTAGGCATCACCTCGACCTATTTAGTGAAATAATCCATGGCTACGATAATGTATCCATGCCCCCCGACCGAGTGATGGTTACATGTCATGAAGTCAATGCCCCATTTATCGAATGGACCAACAGAAACTATAGGGTAAAGAGGAGCAGGATGAAATCAGATCTTATTGTTATATGTTTGACAAGTGTGGAATTTCTGAACGGAAGTAATTCAATCCTTAAACAATGAAGGATAGAAGTAACCATCTCGTAAGATCTTTTGGACAGTGGCATACCCAGACATATGACCGCCACATGCTCCAGAATTATACTAATTCAAATATTTCTCATCTTCATCATAGGATAGACATCGTTGAAATATGGAATAAATACCATGACGGTAAAGGGTATCACCAAGGATAATGTATTGATGGGCTTGATACTAAATATGATGACGATCTACACTAGAAATATCTGGCCAAAAATTTTGGGTTTGGATATAAATAATAATGTCTCCATACCATATGTCATCAGAATGGATTAGAAAGAGAGACTCATCAGGAAAGGAATCCGCTGCCACAGTTTTTGTCTCAGTAGAGGGAAGGTCACATATCAACTCAGAAAAACCAAAGATTTATTTAACTTGGCTCGCTCAAACTCCAAATCAAACTCCTACAGAATCACTATCCATTTGGAGTATTTTCCCCCCAACAATTTTTTAGTAAGGATGTGTTGCATAGGGTTGCAATCAAAAATGATTGTGGTTTTTCATAATAAGATATAATGACGAAAATGTTGAACGACTTGAATAACTGCCAAGGCCAGTTTCTCCACATGCATATATTTGGTTTCAGTAGTCGTAAGACTCTGACTCAAATAGTAGATAACATTTTCATCATGTGAATCATCTTCTTGGACTAGAACCATAGCAATGGTAGATTCTGAAGCAGTTAATTATAAGAAATAATCTTGACTATAATCAGGAAAAAATAAGAGTGTTGTATGGGTTTTCAAAGCTTCAAAGGCTTTGTTGTCAGTGTCATCACATACAAAATCGTGACCCTTTTTAAGAAGTTGAGTAAAACCTTTCATTAATTCATCATAATTGGGGATGAATCGACATAAAAAAATTCCCTTCCCTTACAAACTTTGGAGTTAGCGTAAGGTAGAAGGAGGAGAAAAATTTAGAATAGCTACAACCTTTAGAGGGTCCACCCTAATCTCGTGTGTAGAAGCAATAAAACCAAGAAGTCATCTAGACTCCACACAAAAAATTCATTTATGTGGATTCAATCGTATGCGATAATAGCGACAATGTAAGAAAGTGGCCCGTAAGTGTGTTGGGTGATCTTGACGACGCATGGAATGCGCCGGTAAATCATGTAGGTAAGGTTTTACAATGTGATTAATATCATGAAAAGCATAAGACATAGCGCATTCAAAATTCACACCAACATTCTTGAGACCAAAAGGTAGTTTTCGGTATGAGAAGGTTCCCCAAGGGAAAATAAAAGCAGTCTTATGTTGATCCGCAGGTAAAATATTGATTTGATTAAATCCGAAGAAACCATCCATCAAAGAGAAGATTTCACTCCTGGCACAGTCGTCAATGATCCGGTCAATGAAAGGGGTTGGATAATTATATTTGGGACAAGCCTTGTTGATATCCCTATAATCTACACAGACACAGATCCTGCCTTGTTTCTTTGTAACCAGAACAAGATTAGACACCCAATCAGTCAAGTCCACAGGATAGACAAAATCGGCTTTAAGAATTTTTTCAACTTTGAGTTTAATAGAAGAAACTTTGTGTGAATGTACTAGGAGAAGTCTCTGTCGAACAGATTTAGCGTTCGGTTAAGTCTTAATTTCATATACAACAATATATGGATCAATTCTAGGAATCTCTTCATAACTCTAGGAAAAAACGTCACAGAATTCTTGGAAAAGGGCCTTGTAAATTTGGATCTCATCAACAGAACATGAGGCATTGATATGAAAATTTTCCATGATTTTGGGTTTAATCGAAATATCTAGAGGGATGGTGGGTGAAATATTTTTCAATTTCCCTTCGTATAAAACATCAAGTATTGGTTCAGGAACAGGGGAAATAGTAACAACAGTAGATGGATTCAAAATCCCTTGGTAACTCTCTATGGTCTTGGGTTCCAGGAAGAGGATATAATGATGATTCTCATCATCCCATGGGGTATCTTCCATAGGCATGACTGTCATGATCATCTTGTCGATGTGAAACACCACGTGAAATGGATCTGGAGACGTGTCTAAGAGAGAACGAGGAGAAGGAGTTTTCGATTGAATAGCTTGATAAGCCAATTCCACCGGACTTAAAGGCATTTGGTCGCTGTAACGAAGACATTCGTTAGAGCTAGGTATTATCCAAGGGTAAGAAGACTCAGATATTTCGCCAATAGTGGTCGAGATCATGTTAATCGAAGCGACAAAAGGAGTAGTAATATTGGGTGTGTTGATGGGTCTTAAATCCCTTAATTCAACAGTAGGAACCAAACCCGCCACCGAGGCCCAATTAGACTCTGCAGCATTTGAAGATGGAATGGTTATCCAAATCTTGTGATCCGACCAATTTATCGATGGGATTTATGTTTTCTTGTGATGACTCTTCCTTCAGTTAGGACTATTCTCTTTTGTATTTTCTCTTGGGTGGGACTAGTAGGAGAAATGCAAGCCAGTATAAACCAACTTGACAACAAACAAGATTAAGTTTTAACTACTAGGGAAGAGGCTGAGCTTGGAATAACTCATTACTCAAACATGCAGACAATGATTCTATACCATGGGCCTAGTACTAATACATCAACCATGTGAGCATCCAATTACTATCTGAGAAACTAGATATCCGAAAGAAAAACGCATATGTAATAAGATAATGGCAAGCAAAATAATTCATCTACCATAACTATTCATCACATAATAACACAACGATTTTATCTTCATCATTAAAGAAAAGAACATCAAAAAATTGCACCAAATAACTTGACAACAAAATTAATTGCTCTTACTCATTACTGCATCATTCATGAAATAGGATAGGAAGTTGTTCTTCTCCAAGTCCAATCACATGCATCTGATGAAAATAGTTTGTCTTTGGTCCAGAAGGACTTCTCAATTCATATAAGATTCAAAATAATTCTTAACAACCAAAAGAAAGAGTTATTACAACAACCATCGACCCTTAACTAATTGGTCGATGTCTTTATTTATAATATAAAGTTTAATTGAAATTAATGGCTAAGTGAAGTATAAGAAAAGAAAAAACCATCGTGTGGCGTTATCTTCTAGCAGTTTCTTTAACAATCAACCTGAGATATTTCTTGGAAAGGGTGACTTCTCTTGTATTTAGACCAGCTGATAAAAGTTTGTCACACGTTTGGGCCCATGGAAACCTATGTTGTTCCATCAGAGCCGCATATATTCCCATGATGTCTATTGCATGCGCCTGGTACTTTACTATATTGGAGCTCAACTGTTGTAGCATGGTTTGGGCCCTGATCGGAGGTTCTGTGAATCATTGCACTTGCCCTAGCCTTGCATTGGTCATCTTTGTGAGCTCTTCGGTCCATAGCGACTCTTGTTTTTCATGTGACTTGACTACGTCACTTAAGTTGACAAATTTTTCTAGGGTGTCGAACTCGAGGAGCCCAATATCCTTCATTTCTCTTTTGATTCTACTTCGATGTTTCTTTTGAGTTATTTAGCGAGATCATGAAGCAAGGTTTGTTCGATAATCAGGGAATATTTCCTGGAATCGGGGTTGAGGTATTTTAGTGATCAAGTAATATAATATAAGATACAAACAAACAGAATAGACCAATGGGTACTTGTGGAGCTCATTAGTCTCGATCGTTTAATACTTACGTGATCCCAGTCGCCCCTTTGAATGACCTACAATGTCTTTGTCTATGTCATCATTCCTCTTCAGTTTAAATGAGTTACATCAGTGCACCATAGCGTGGAAAATCAAGTACGACAGATATGAGCGTTGGAACCGTCACAGTAGCTGCTCGACCTTTGGGACTGGGAAAAGATGCCACAGTCGAGCGTGCATGCATATGCTCCCAAAAGGTCAGATATCGTAATAAGGAAGTCATTAAATGCCTCCAGAAGTCGTATCACCAAGTGTTTCAACTATCATTCGTTAATAATGGAAGCTGGGGAGTTTAAAGAGATTAGAATGATCGTACCATATATTCCCTTCAACTCCAATCGATGACATTTTATGCGTTCTGGATTGCATCCATCGAGTAGTTGTGACGTGTTAAATCTTCAAGACATCCTATTGCAAGGCATGAGTGTTCTTTGGCATGCTCTATTTATCTTCTTTGTTTTGCTATAAATTCTAGGAGTTCTATGGGGAATTCTACGCACATGCCAATTTTATACCTTTGTAACACTGGTCTTGCAAGTTTATTCTGGTGAAACTCCGTGTAGTAGTGCTTTACCATTCGTAGACATCTAATTCACTACGTTGTGGCACTATGGGATCCCCTTTAAACAAGGGACAGGGTTTGCGAGGTAGTTGGAGTGCCAAGTCCAAGCCCCAGCATGCCTGGGACTCTTTCTTATTGGCTTCCACTGTCCCTAAAGCTCCAACAGGAGGTACCAACTTTTCCTCAGAAATGTTGTCAGCGTCTCCAGTGAAGTTGGGGGTGGAGAGAAGTACGTCTGAAAGACATATGCTGGGGGTCATTCCCTCTCAGGAGAAGACACCATGGAGAAGGGGAAGGCCCAGGAAAGATAATAAAAAAAGGGAAGAAGACTGCCTCCCAGCTGAGTTGAGTGTTCATCCAGCTGTTGAGGGGTCTACAATGCTCACTAACTGGTTGGAACCTGTAGGGACTACTAGTAGAGGAAGTGGGAGATGAAAGGGAAGGTAAAAGGCATTATTTTCTCCCATTAAGATCCCCATCCAGCAACTAGAGTGGGCCCAACTTTCCATAGCCAAAATCTACCAAGAAAATAGAGAGTTGCAGAGCAAGTTGGCGGTGAAGAACTAGGAGGAATCGACGTCGCAGGGTTGCGAAGGAAGCACACTTTGGCTACAGAGACAGCTTCGGGAAGCACAAGATATAATTGTGTAGTTGCACAAGGCATAGAGGATGATAGTGAAAGATGAAAAGAAAACATTGCAGGGTGCAAGGAGTAGTCCAGGAGAAGGTTCGTGTGTAGAAGATACATAAGGGCGGGCTCTTGCTTTGCATTCTTTGAAGTGATTCTTAACAGTTTTCTATTTTTGTTGTAAGGGTTTTTATATTCTCACTGTGACTGGCCCGGTTAGTCAAGATTTCAGTGGTGTCTATTTGTATGTAACTCGATCTTGGTAGGGAATTTAATTATATGAAAAAAATTGAAAGTTTTTTTAATGTACCACGTTCCCCTTTTGTATGTAAATTTACCATGTTTTCTTATCTAAGTTTTCGCGCAAAAATGGGATTTATAATTGTTATTATTCTGAGTTGCCTTGTAAGTTTGTTGATATGTTCCCTTTAAAACTTTTGATGTGGATTGATGCTGATGTGGCGTTATTAACTCAGGATTATTAGAATATTTAAAACATAAAATTTATCACTCAGTTGGTGGGTAAGGATTGCACTTGGGGACTTCGCTCACGTTGAAAGAACTGCAATTGTCGATGCTTGGATGACGTCGGGGATCGGCATTAAAATGGAAAATTAATGTGTAGTTTTCTTTGTGGATTATCATTTTGTAAATTTCCGATGCCAAAATCGTATCGAGAATCGAGGGTCAGTGATACCACTCCTCTTCTTGCACGGCACTTACTCTTTTATTTTTTCTACCGAATCCGAATGGATCGGTCTTCGGTGATATTCCTGTTGAAGCTCATTCACATAAAAGAGAGACTTTTTTTCGCCGACGCCGATGAAGATCGGCGCTCGAATATTTTGAACTTCTCAAGAAATTTTCGTCACCTTTACCCTTTACCGATGCCGAACTTCCTAAGCATGTTGGGGAAAGCTTTAGATTGTCGATTCCTTAAGTAATTGTTAAGTCCCATTTAAATTTAATATGATTCTTTATTGTATGTTCAAGCAGACTTTAAACAATTCAAACATGAAACATAAAAGATAAGCACAGACATTAGTTTTATACTGAAGTGAAAACAAATAGTGCAAAGGATCAAGTGGTACCCAAAAAGTAGAAATGGACATAAACTTTTTAGGGTGTGTTGAGTGCTCAACAAATGGCGATTCACTGGGTGAAAGTAGAATTTATGTTCCTCCCCCAAGGCTCGGCTAATACGGAAGATGATGGAGAATCTTAGTTGGTCTTAAATTAGAACCTCTTAACCTTTTCATTTGATGTCCTTCGGTTGATGCTTTCGGGTCTACCTATGGGGTTTTAACCCCTTTCCTCCTTTGTTTCCTTTGACCTTGAATCATGCCCCCTTTTTACAAAATTCTAACAAAGTATTCACCAACATAAAACCTTTAATTACCTCTACTTACCTGCTTTGGTGTCACTTCGCTGCCAACAAGCGTCCATAGCCCCGACAGAGTCACCCCGACATCATAGACCTTACTTCGCTACCAGTGAGTGTTCATAGCCCCGACGGAGATATCTGCATACCCTCTCCTACTATTCACTCTTTTGATATTATCAATTTTATTTCAACATGATGCACTGAGTGAGTGGGAGAGGAGGATGTCTGTTTATTTGAAAAGTGAGAGGGTTAAGGTGGATGCTTCACTAGCTCTATCTTCTGGTTTCATGTAGTCCTTTCCAGATTTCCTTATTTACCTTGAGGTCTTACTGAACCACAAAGTAGACATTCCTGAGATTTCTCTGAAGTTGTTCATTTTCTCAGGTTGGATAGAGGATTCCTCAAAGTAACCACAAGTTCTCCAGTGCTTGTGGTGTTTGTAAGTGAGCGATGAGTTAGAAACATGGTTTTCTACGTTGCATGATTTTAAGGCCAACCATTTTTTTGCCAAACATACCTTCAAAAGCATAGAAAACTAGAAAGAAAAGAAACAACAAAAGAAGTATTTCACAATCGTGGTGATACTCAACAAAGAACATAAAACACACATATTTATTGTTTTATTCATTTATTTATTTATTTATTTTTATTGGAAGTATTGTTTTAGGGCTTGGCCATTTACTGGGAGGGCATCAGGTTCCCCCTTCAGATTCTAAAATTGATAAGTGCCTACCTCAATCTTCTCAGCCACCTGGAAAGGTCCAAGCCATAGATTCTGAAATTTAGAATGTTTCCCTTTTGGTTCATTTGCTCTATCCCACTTCAGGACTAAGTCTCTTACTTCAAAGTTCTTTTCTTTAGCCTTATGCTTATCGAACCATCTTTTCACTATCGGTTGGTGAGCTAGGAATTTTTGTAAGTTTTAAACCTGCAAAGTAAATCAATACATATATATTCTTAAGCAATACAGAAATTAATCAATGGCTCATACACAGAGTACACAGAGATTTTATACCGAAAACCCTCAACCGGGAAAACCTTTCTTATTTTCATTATATCTAATTTCACCATTCTCCATACAATATATATAATGTTTTTAGGTATTCTGTAGATACCAAAACCCTAATCCCTTAATCCGAGATTAATTTACAAATCCGCCAAAAATAGCAAAAACCGCCCAAAAAAAAAAATCGAGGCGCTGCGCGTAACCAGGGGGGGCATACCTGCCCCCCCTGGGACCCCCCTAGGAAAGAGCCCGACGCACACAATAGAGATATAGGTGAAGGTATTGTTAGACACAGTTGTCGTATCTGACACACCCACACACACACAGATGCAAAAAATATAACACATACCCAACATTCTCCCACTTGTTGTTTTCTTTGCATCCAAGGGTCCAGGGGATTATATAGTCAACAATCCAGGTCAGCAATGCCCATTGTTACTCTACACCAGGATAAATTTTCTATGCTCACAGACTTTGTCAATGAATCTGCATCATTCTTCAAAGTGTCAACCCTTTCCTGCAACACCTTCTTTTCCTCAACCATGTCTCTCACAAAGTGATATTGAACATCAATATGCTTTGTCTTCGAATGATAAGTTGGGTTCTTTGCCAGGAATATTGCACTCTGACTGTCACAGTCTAATATCACTGCTTGTTGTACCAACCCAATACCTGAACACAATCTTTGTAACCATACTGCTTCCTTGATTGCATGAGTGACCGCCATGTATTCGGCTTCTATAGTTGAGAGTGCCACTACATCCTGTCTTTTGCTCATCCAACTGATTGCTCCTCCAAATAGGTTAAACACATACCCACTTGTAGATCTTCTACGATCCAAATCTCTAGCCCAGTCTGCATCAACAAATCCATGTATGTCCACCACTCTGTCCAATCCCAGTCTTCCTTGGTATCACAATCCATAACTGGTGGTGCCACGAAGATACCTGAAGACCCTCTTTATTGTTGTCCAATGCTCCTTCCCTGGTTTTGACATATACCTTCTCAAAACTCCCACTGCATGTGC
>ML791804.1:308675-384566 GCA_009831015.1 Picea engelmannii
GAATCCATCTTAGTATCCAACTTAGCTTCCATTGAATCCATCTTAGTATCCAACTTAGCTTCTATTGAATCCATCAACTTAGCTTCCATTGAATGCATCTTAGTATCCAACTTAGCTTCCATTGAATCCATCTTATTTTGTAGATCATTTATGTCCCTACGCATTTCTTCACCTTCATCAAGAGTCCAAGTAGGATTTTCTGGAGGCTTATTTGGTGTAGAAGTTCCCTTTTTGGGTGTCATGTTGGCCAAGTATCACTTTTGAACCTTGATTTTGAGGTGGTTCTGCTAGACAATATTTCTTCTGTTGTATCTCCCAATTTTTGGCCCTTCTGTGTATGAAAATTTTTCTTGTGTATTTCTATAATATTTCTTCTCTGCAATGACATAGGTCTGATCAAAATTGGATGTGCCAAGTCTAATTTACAGTAACTTCCCCACAACTTGCCGATTTTTGGCCTTTCCAGGAGATCTCACTTGTATAGTGTGCCCCGCACAAAATAATTGATATAAAATTCTAAGACTCGTACCCAAAATACTAATGACTGTCCACAATCCAATGCAACCAGTCCCATGCAATTTGGATACTCTAGGACGAAGTTATGATTGTTTTACCTGGAACTCCTTCTTGAGACTAGTCAATAGGGCTAGTCAGATACCCTATCTTACATAGGGTGTATCTACCAATTTATGATGACCCAAAAGCTGAAATTGTTACCAAAGATACACTACTAATTTCTGTAAATGGCCTCTGGAGTTCAGGGTCTGAAACGTTACAGAAACGTTTTTATAGAGAAAATTCCACAATGACTCCTTTCAGGATGATTCCAAAACCCTATCTTGTACAAGTTGTATCTCCGAAAGTATAAGGCCTCATGAGCTGAATTTTTAACCCAACGTACCTTGATCCGTCTTCTAAATACCATCCAAGCCGTTCCTTATGAAACGTTGTAGAAAAAAAAATTACAGCGAAAATGCCACGGTGTATCAGATGTAGCAGCGAAACCCCAAGACCTTGAGCTCTGATACCATATGTTAAGAACCAAACATCAATATAGCATATAAAAACCTCAGGAAAAGTAATCAATGCCTTGAAAAAGATATAATTTCATATAATAAGCCTCTTCTAGGGGGAAACCTCCTTTTACCCCACTTAAATGTTCAAGTACAAGATGATTCAAAATGAAAATGTATCCTTGGTATATATAGGAGACTAGGAGGTATAATTACAAATAATGGCCTAAAGCCGACATAATTAAAATAACATTACTAATCTAAATTACAACTAATGGCCTAAAGCCGACATAAATAAAATAGCATTACTAATCTAATATGCCCCAATTAAGGGGTAATGAGCCAATATTAGGGCTTAAAAATTTGTCTATAGTAGGATAATTGAGCTCAGTGCCTTGAATATTAGTACTCATAAATGACACTAGGGCTTCATTGTTGTCATCATCCTTCTGAGTCAAAACTGAAGCTAACGATTGGTCGGAGGCGAAAGTATAAAGGGAAAAGTCTTTATTGAAATTGGGACTTCACAACACCGAGGCCCAGGATATCGAAACTTTGATATTGTTGAAGGCGTCCTTTCGCTCATCATCCCACTTAAATTCAACATCCTTGTGAATCATCTTTTGTAATGGTTTGATGATTTCTGCGAAGTCGGGAGTGAAATTCCAAACAAAATTGATTTGACCGAAAAAGGACTGCATAGATTTCTTGTTATGGGGTAATGGAAGTTGAGCTATGGCCTTAATCCTTTCCAAGTCTATGTGAATCCCTAATTGAGATATAATTTGACCTAACAGCTTACCTTCCTCAACATTAAAGATAGTTTTCTTTGGGTTTAAGGATATACCGGATTTCCTACACCTTTCGAAAATCTGAGTTAGGTGTTGGATGTGCTCTTCTCTATTCTTTGAATACACTGTTACGCCATCTAGATACACTACCACACATTTATTGATTAGTCCCCAAAAATACATGTCCATGGCCCTTTGGAAGGTCTCTCCTGCGTTAATCAACCTGAAAGGCATGTGTTTAAGTGAAGGTTCCCCATTGGCCCTTTGGCCCTTATAAGTGAAGGTTCCCCATTTAGTTCAGAAGTTGGTTTTTAAACAATCTTCCTCTAAAACCGGGACTTGGTTGTAACCTGAGAACCCGTCTAGTAGAGAGAATATCTTCGAGCCAGAAATGGTCTGTAGGATTTATTCCATTGGAAGGACTGGGTAATTGTCTTTTTCTGAAGCTCTGTTGAGGTTCCTAAAATCTACGCATAGGTGGATTTCTCCCGACGTTTTCCTCACCAGAACAAGAGTTTCTACCCAAGTGGAATGCCTAACCTGGAAAATGATCTTGGAATCTAAAAATTTCTTTAATTCTTGATATATGAGAGGTTCCAGGGATGGGTGATACTTTCAGCGCTTCTGTTGGGAATGTTTCACTTCGGGTTTTAACGGGATGGTGTGTTGAATTATGCGGGTATCATATGTTTTCAAATCCCTATAGGACCATGCGAAGACATCCTGGTATTGTCTGAATAATTTGAGGTAATATTTTCTCTCTTCCTTAGATATAGTCTTGTTGAGATTCACATTCTTTGGGTTTTTTGGGGTCCCAAGATTTATAGTTTCATGCAGGGGACAAGAGCTACCATTCTTTGTGTTTTTAGGTCCCTTAAACTGCTCTTTCATATCAAATAGATTTTCAAGATTAGTTATCCCTTTCGGGATTGTGTGAAACTTTGATTTATCCATAGGTTGTCCTGTCTGAGGATCGATTTCTATTGATTTATCTTGGAATTCTTCATCGTCAATAGCGAGTACTTTGAAATTGTCTTGGTTGGTTAAGAAGTTTATAATCTATTCATCTCCTTGAAAGACTTTCCAATTGGAAATGTTATTAGGTATCGATGATTTGTAGAGCAGCTCCACAATGAATCGAGAGGCTTCATAATCCTCTAAAGGTGATAGCCTGGAAGCGGTTGTGGCCAAGGAGTCGGTAAGAATATTTTTTTCTCTAGGGATCATTGTGATATTAAAAGCTTCAAAGTGCTCTATTAACCTATGCACCTCCTGATGATAGTTCTTTAGGTGAGGATAATTGCAATGTATAGTATTCCTTACTTGTCTAACAATAATTTCAGAGTCCCCGAAAACTTTCAATTATTTGACATTCAAATCTATGGCTTTCTTTAATCCTTGTACCAGAGCTTCATATTCGACAGTGTTGTTGGTACATTCAAACTCTAGCCTACAGGATAGGAAATGACTTTTACCTTTAGGATCGATGAGGATGCACCTTAATCCTGACCCTTCTTGCGATTTAGACCCATCAAAATAGAGGGTCCAAATTTGTGAGCACAAATCATTGTTTTTGTTTACCTTACTATTTTCTTTCTCTCTGGCCTTTTGTTCCACAAGCTCTAACACAGGGTTTTGATAGAAGACAGTGTCTCCTGTCGGTATCGGCAATTTATCTTGAAAAAACAATTCGGAGTTTTGGGTAAGAGGAACATCGGACAAGACAGGAGCGAAGTTTCCAAAGTAGGAATTGCAGGAATAATTGCCTAGTCTGGGGAAATCTGTGGATGAGGTTTTGTTCAGGGTTTCTAGATCAGTGACTGTATGTTTTAGATATCTCTCCCTATCGATTCTTCCCATGTTCTTGTATCCCTTCAGTGGTAGCCAAAGTTGTGCCCAGTCTGTACTGAAGTACCCGTTTATCTTTTTCAGACCAATCTCAACTCAGTAATAGGCCATATGCCTCTAGGATATCTACTACGATGATTTCAATCACTTGCACGAACGTGGGGTGTGTCGATATTATGATCATCACATCTTTGAGTTCTCCTATGACCTTGACCTGGGTCCTGTCTAGTTGTATGACATGTTTATCACTTTTGAGAGGTATGGCATTTAATGTTTTGCAAATAGACAAGGGCATAACATTGGAAGACGCTCCAGAATCTACCAAACAGTTATGAAGGTTTCTATTGAAGACTTCAAATGTTAAGAGGAAAGGTGGGACAAAAGGATTTTCCTTTTTGTCTTCCGAACAGGTGTTCATAGTTGGTTTTCCCACCAGATCTGTCGGAGACAGATTTCTTTCTGCACCATTACCCGCCATCATTTTTTCTACTGAATTCAAAGCTTGTAATAGAAAGTCATTTTGTTTCATATGTCCATAACTGATATATTTCCCTTTAGCTTCTTCAAATCTTCGACCACGTTGTAATCTAGTTTGGGTGATTATTGGGTATGAATGTGTATAGGATTTTTACCGAGATCGAAAGATGTTTTCTGGCAATCGAGCATTAACTTACTTTTCGAGGCATGGGTGACGTCGGTATCTTTTGAGCCAGGTAGACCCTTACTGCGTGTCTGTACCACTGAAAATTTTGTGAGTTGTTCATGAGACTCAAACAGGTCATCGAAAGGCATGATCAGGTTAGGATCCCATATCAACATGGTTGTATCTTGTGGTGGGTCAATCTCTTCCTGGTCAGCAATATTCATAATCGAACTTCTTGGTTGTTCGGTTAGGGAGACTTCGCCTAGAAACCGATTGGCCATAAAATTCATGGCATGTACCCATTGAGGGAATTATCTTTCAGAGTGGTTTTCATGATGATAAGTACAGAAAGAATCAGACACAACATTCCTTGGATCAATATTTAAGTTAGTTGGGAGAGGTTCAATTGCTTTGAAAGGTTGGTTCCTTTTAAAGAAAGGCTTATAGGGCCTTTGGCCTAGGTTTCCCTCTCCTGCATTTCTCTTCATGTATATGATCTCATTTGATAATTTCTTAACCATGCATTGTAGAGATTCTATATCTCCATTACCCTTGTCAAGATCATGTTCAATTGGTTTCCCCGACAGTCTAGTTAGAAGGAGTCCTCTCCTGGGAGGGGGTTGGGATTCTTTATTTACTAGAGAGGCCTAGCGTTATTTACGTCCGTTCATCTAGAATTCTATTGTCTTGGCCTCTTAAAAAATTTCCGCCAAGGTTTTCTTATTGACTCTATTTACAAACATAGAAATAGAAGTCGAGAGTGCGTTAGCATAAACCTCGATCTGCAACTCTTGAGTTGGTTTTGCCGCAGGATGGAATTTGTTTAAGATGGTCGTGAATCTTTGATTGAAATATTTGACCCTTTCTTTCGGACTTGTTGGCCCTTGACCAAGTTTTGGGAGATTCTTGGTCATATTTACCTATGTTGGGACTTTGACAGCTTGTCGAAGGAGGAGCACAAGACTAAGAGGAGATCAAGGGATCTCGGCCCACTTTTGGGTCCTTTTTGGGTTTTGGGGGATAATGTAATGGGATTGGGATGTCAACCCATGGGTTTTACCCATGTTTAGGCCTATTTTGTAAAGTATAAATAGAAGTCTAGGCAATGTAGAAAGAGAACTAGTAGGCCAGTAAGCTAAGTGCTAGTGTGGATTGTAAGGGCTTTGTGCATTATGTGTAAGACTTGCAGAGCTGAGTGCAAGTCCTTGTGCAATACTGTAGAAGGCTTTATGTTGTAACGCAAAGAAGAATGATCTAGCGAGATGCGCAGATATTTTGTCCTATGTGGAGTAAGGGTTTTGAGGCTTTATGCTTGTAACCGATTGACTAAAGACTATAAAGAAGAAGAGTTGGTGGACGTAGCCCCAAGATGGGGGTGAACCATGTAAATCTTGTGTTATGATGCTTTGTGCTTTGTCTTATGTGATTTACATGTTATTTGCTAAGTGCTTGGATGTATTTAGATAAATCTACTTATTCTTTGTGCTTATTAGATGTGAGAATGTTAGATCTAATCTATATGCTTATATTTAGTGCCTGATCTACTCGATATGATCTATTTTCCTATGTTGAGTGCTTGAATACAATAGATTAGTGTGAGTAATGTGAAGCTCTTTTCTATTAGCGAAGTGGATATTTCTTGCATATTGAGGAATTGATAGTGTTGAGTGCTTTATTAAGTGTTAGAATCACATATTTGTGTCCCAACTAAGGTTTCAAACACCAGAGTCTTGCAACCACCCCTGCCTCTACCTCGGGTGAGACTTCATCTGCTTTGTAGGTGTTTCCGAAAGGGCCTGTAGTTAGGGCTTTGTTGGTGCGTTGTTGGTGCGTTGAACCTCGGGTCTTCCCCTGTGCCAACAAATGGTTATGTTGTCGGGACTTGAAACTGTGATTGTTGGGAACTGATAAAGAAGAAGCTATGTGTAAAGATTCATCATGAAATTGTGGAAGCTCTATGCATAGATATGTGCCCTAGTGCGCAGTATTCTACTTGATTTATAAAGATTTGTGCTAAAGAAAGAATCATGATCTGAAGAAAGGAGATCATATCTAAAGAAAAGAGGTAAGATCTGGAAGCTTTGTGCCTAAGAAAGGTAAAAGTGAGAATTTCTGATTAAAAAGAGGTAAGATCTGTAAGCTCTGTGCTCTAATAAAGGTAAGAATAGTTAAAAGTTTTAGATCTAGAAGCTTTGTGCTCTGTAGAAGTAAGATAAGTAGAATTTTTTGTTGTTAGAGTATGGATCTAGGTATGATTGATAGGATCTATCCTAGATTGAAAACTAGGGTATTAATAGATGAAAGAAGATTTGATATGAGTAGATATGATCAGAATAGTGAACAATATGTTATACCTATGCATAGAAAGAATGTTTGGACTAACGAGTGGATGCAAGATCCTAGAAATAATTTGTTGCAGGTTAGCTACCATGATCCTAGTGTGCAGTACAGAAGAGGCTAGGGATCATTTAAAAGAAAGAGAGGATTAACCCTCTATTACAGTTGCAGAAGACTAGGACATCTAGCTAAGGAATGCCTTGGTGGAATACCTAGTTGCCTCTATTGTAAGGCTCTATACCATGAAGTATTAGATTTCCCTAGAATGATTACTAAGCTTGAAAGAATGAATCTATATCAAGAGAACCCTCAGGCAGATCCAGAAACTGAGATTATGGTAGAATACTAGAAAGGATCCAAGAAAGCATTGCTACAGATGAAAGAAACCCTGAATAACCACCAACATGTCAGATTATCAGATATATTCAAAGGAAAATAATGCATCGAAGCAAGAATAGGAGACTTGTTTGAACAGGGAAACACCCGGGGTTCAACGCTACAACATCACACCAACAAAAACCTAACTATCGGCCCTTTCGGCAACACCTGTGAAGCATATGAAGTCTCACCCGAGGTAGAGGTAGGGGTGGTTGCAGGACTCAAGTGTCTGCAACCTTAGCTGGGACACAGATCTGTGATTATAATACTTTAATAAAGCACTTATCACCTTTGGTTCCTTAATATGTAATCATTATTCACTTTGTTGATACAACAAACCCTCGCAGTATTCACATTACCCTACTGTATCCAAGCACTTAGCATAGGTAAACAAATTAGATTAATCACTAAGCACAACCATGTAGATAGGATCTAGCATTCCCACATATAATAAGCACCAATCTTGAATAGATCTATCTAAACATATCAGAGCACCTAGCATATAACATATGAACACATCAAGACAAAGCACAAAGCACATAACATAGTGTTTACGTGGTTCACCCCCACCTTGGGGCTACATCCACCAACTCTTCTTCTTTATAGTCTTCGGTCAATCAGTTACAAGCACAGAAACTCAAAACCCTTACTCCGCACAGGACAGAGGATTTGTGCAGCTCACTAGATCCCTCTTCTTTGCATTACAACACTAAACCTCCTATCATATTGCACAAGGACTTGCACTCAACTCTACAAGTCTTACATAGAATGCACAAAGCCGTGATCACATAGATCCAACTCTTGGCACTTAGCCTACATCACATAGATATATCATCCACTACTTCTCTATATGGCCTATACATCTATATATACATACAAAATAGGCCTAAACATGGGTAAACCCATGGGCCAACATCCCCTTCTCTTTACATATTCCCAAAAACCCAAAAAGGGGGCCGCGATCCTGTGATCTCTGCTTCGTCTTGTGCTCCTCCTTCAACAGGTTGTCAAAGTTCCAAAATAGGTCATCATGACCAAAAAATTCCCAAAACTTGGTCAAGGGCCAACAGGCCCCCAACACTCACATGTGACTCGTCCCGAGTCACTTTGATCTGAGAAATTCTACCTCGAACGCCTTGAGCTTGGCTCGAGCTGCTTCGACTTGCTGCTTTGTTGTGGCCTCTTGTTCAATGAAATCCAGGATCACTGCATCATTCACTGGTCCTTCTAGGCATTGTTCTACTGTGAGGACGACCTGTTCTAGCTCTTTTCCTTGGCTCTTGACCTTTGTAAACAACAGACATGCCTTATCTTGTGTAGGTTGAATTCATTGAGTGACTTCCATCACTTTTCTTTGAATCATATGGATCTTCTATGGAGTTGTATGTTGTTTGTGAGACCTATTCATTCTGTCTACAGCTGATAGGGTCTTCAGCTGCACCTATAGTGTATCTGCCTACTACTTCACTTCTTGGAGTTGCGACTCCAATGCCTGTAACTCAAGATTCTCAGTGAGGTTTTCATATGTTTGAGTTCTCTTGTTACTCAACTGCTTGCACTCCAAGGCAATAGCTTTTAATATTTCAATTGCGCTACAGGAAGTGGCTTCCCTTTGGTCTCATACATCTTGAGGGGTCTCGAGCACAGTGCAGAGCTCCAAGTCTTCTATGCACTGCTGGAGTTGTTGGATTACGTCTTCGAGTTGTGCCACCTACTATGGAACTTGTTCTTCGGCCTTTACTTCAATGATTGTCACAGAGCGAAGTGATCTGTGAACCATTTCCTTAACTTCAAGTTGTTCTGAGAGAAATTGTTCATTTTCTTTATGCAATTGGGATTTTTCTTTATCGAACCTCTCTTGCAGAGTAAGCTTCTCACGTTCGATAGTATTGCGTTTCTCTAGAAGTTCTTCCTATGCTTGCACCAAATCCTAGGTGGCTTGCATTGTCTCCTCCTGTTCTTTTCGAAGGCGAGCTTTGACTATATCAGCAATCCGGTGGAGTTGAGTTGGCTCATCTCCTATTTCTGGTGTTCCTATTGATAGAGGTGCAGTAGAAACTATGCGGCTGGACTGTAGTGCCTGTTGCACTTCTTGAAGTTCAACCTTGATCCGACTGAACACCTTATCCTTCTTAGCTTCCTTCTTCTCTTCTATCTCTAGTGAATCATCATTCAATGTTGTGACGATGAAGTCGAAGTCATCTGAAGTGAGGGTGGTCTCAAACTTAGTCTTGGTTGCTTTCGATTTCTTCCTTGAGGAAGGTTTCAGAGGGGAAACCTTCCTTTTATTCGAGGGGTCCTCCTCGTCTCTAGGTGGTGTAAACTATCCTTTCTTTTGTTTGACTTCTGTACCATCTATCTCTTCGTCATCACCTCCTTTCTCAGGTGAGATAGAAGCAGGATTCATTGAGGTATTGTGGACATCTTGGGATTCTTCATTTTTCTTGGTCTTTCTCGGTCTGGGTGTATCATGCGTTGCTTCTAGACTGTCGATATCAGATAGCTTTGTGGGGTCTGCTAGAACAAAGAGGTCCACCAACCATTACTTGGTAATATCTTCTAAGTCTTCCTCCGTCATCTTGTAGTATTATTTCAGCCGTTGTTTATGCTCATTAGCATGCACTATGATATAGATGAAATGGCGGCCCACGCTGAATTTCATCAATGGTCTAAACACATGGAGTGTGTTCGGAGTTATACGAGGCTCAGACTAGATGGCGGTCTTCATATGGGTGTAATAAGTGTGGAATACGACATTTGATTTCCACTTCTTGTTCATGTTGTTGGAGTACCACAGCGTACTGAACTTCACGGCCAGTGGTTCAAAGGGCTCGATGTCCAGGAAGGTCGCACCTTCCAGCATTTCCCATGCGATGAATGCGATTAATATGAGAATCCAACTGAAGTGGAACTCATATACTTGGTCTTCTGCTTCCTTGCAGTCCAATTCTAACTAGTTCACCAAGTACTTCTCCCAATTCATGTGTAGGCCCTCTGCACACTTCCCTGGGAGGTCAACTACAAATCCGGTTACTTGGGTGGGTCGGTTCTTGCGAACTAATTTCCCTGCGATTAGTTGACAGGCTAGGTGCACTTCGCCACTCTGGATAGAGGCTACCTTGTAGCCTCGCGTGCCCTTCTCTACATATCCATAAGTATCCTTTATCCTCTGGGTGAGATCATGATCTGTGGTCTTTCCAAGGTAGAAATCCTATGGGTCGGGGCCTTGCATACTTAGCCCTGTGATCCGATTGATAAATGTTGGATCCACTGTGATACGATGGTTCAACCACAAATAACCTCCATGATATAAATACAACAGTAATTTGATGCATGCAGTCACCTCCTGGTGTCGCCCGAAGTGCGGAATATTCATAACATTCAGTAGGGTGGATTGCGCGAGGTTCTGGGTCCATGACTGAGGGGTAATCTTTGAGTTCTTTCCTTTTTTTCTTTTCAGATACTTATGCGGGGCAAGCATGTTGTAAACTTTTCTATCGTCGAGGTTGAAGTCGCTATAATTCAACACTGCGAGCTTATCCTGGTCAGCATGAACTGTGCACACCTCTTTTGGAAGGTACGCAGTGACCAACATGTATTCAAAGTCTATGGGCACACTGTCTCAGTTTATTGCGCTACTTAGAGGTGGTAGATAGGTAGGTAGGATTCTCAGAATCAGCTTAGTATTTTCTAAGTCATCCTTGTGCTTAGTTTTCCTTTCATGGGACGGTCCAACTCCGTGGGCAGTTGATGGAGAGGCCAATGGTCCTCTCTTCGATGATTCTTGTATACCTATAGACACTCCTCTTTCTGACGTGACTCTCTTTGTCATCAATTCGAGGAGAACTTTTGTCACTAATTCTTCAACTACGGTGAGCTCGTCAGACATATCCACTCAAGATTAAAATTATTGGGGTCACGATGGACTTAGACACTGCACTGGAATAATAGCAAGGGCAAAATGATCACTGTATGTAATTCATTCAGTCTGCGTGCATCAAATTCTCAGTTAGAAAAAGTGTTCTCCGTGCATGGCGCGAAGGGATAAGTAGGCAACTTGGCAATGGTTCATGTGTAATGGTTATGAGCCCCTATTAACTCTTGTTGGATCCATTATGGCATGTTCCAATGGTCTGATGATGAATATTTATTGTTTTTCTGTCCATTCAAAGAGGAAGAAGAATGGATACATCGGCCCCAACAACTATATTTCATTGCCATGGCGAAGTGCCATGTGTCGTTGTTCCAATATCCTGATGAAGCTCCAATTCTGCAAATTTTATTTATGCAAAGTTCCCTCTGGGATCTTATATAACTTTCCAATCTTATCCCTCTTCTTACTTAGCTTTCTAGCCTTCTTTCCAGTGAGCTTCGTCTTGGTAGTCTCTTTTCCATTTTGATTCTTATCATCTTTTAACATAGTCACTATGCGTTGTTGAGATTATTTCCTAGGATTTAGAGGTAATACCTCTTCTTTATCTACAATAAGTACTCCAGCCTTCTGTGGGTCTCCTAATGTTCTTCCAGATTTGACATCAATATTTCTAGTGACAACTAGCTTCGATCTATTCTCTTGTTCTTAAATTAATTGTGCAATCCCTCTAGCCATGAAATATTTTAAGTCTTGTTTCTTCTGCTCCGAGGCTTCTTCTTATTCCTTTCGTCTAGCTTGAGCTCTGTCAATCCAAGGTTTTCCTATTAACATGGTAAATGGGGTGATGTCTTCAATAAACTTAATAATCTTAAAATCTTCCTTTGTCGAAGTTCCATTAACGATCATAGGTATCTGAGTGAGCCTTCCACACAAGTTTACCAATTTTCCTCTGAATAACCCTATTCCTCCTAATGAAGGGATCATAGTAGGCCTTCCTATAGCTTCCCAAGTTCTTTCTATCATGATATTAAGTTGTGTGTCCTCATCTAGAACACAGTCAATGTCGAAGTCCCCTATTCTCGCTTCAAGGCACTCCTTGTTTTTAAAAATATCTGATAGTCTAACATGTCGATGGTCATCCAAGGTGTCATTAATCTGTAGTAATGCCTTCTATGATTCTTTATAGGGTTCTACTATAGCCTTAGTTTATGTATCTGGATTAGGGTTTTCTTGTCTTATGTTCATACTTTCAATCTTAACAATCATTCTGGGGCAATCCAACACTTCATGGTCCATACCCTTACAGCAAAGACAATTAGGTCTTCTTCCAGGGAATTCCTTAGCAAGATGTCCTGGTCTTATGCAAATATAACAGAGGGTCAATCCTCTCTTTCTTTTAAATTATCCCCAGCTTCTTTTGTACTGCGCGCTAGGATCGTATGAGCTAACCTGCAACAATTTCTTTCTAGGATCTTGCATCCATTTGTTAGTCCAAACATCTTTTCTATGCATAGGTATAACATATCTTTCATGATTCTTATCAGATCTATTCATATCAAACCTTATTTCATCTATTAGTTCCCTAGTTTTTAAGCTAGGATGGACTCTATCAATCATACCTATATCCATACTTTAGAAACAAAAATTTTCACTTATCTTACTTTTACAGAGCACAAAAATTTCAGATCTAAAACTTTTTTAACTATTCTTACCTTTATCAGAGCACAGAGCTTACATATCTTCCCTCTTTTAATCATAAATTCTTACTTTTACCTTTCTTGGAGTGCCAAGCATTCAAATCTTGCTTCTTTCCTTCAGATCTGATCTTCTTTCTTTAGATCAGGATTCTTTCTTTTAGATATAACCTTCTTTCTTTAGCACAGATCTTTATAAGTCAAGTAGAATATTGTGTACTAGGGAAACAGATCTACGCATAGAGCTTTCACAGTTTCAAGATGGATCTTTGCACAAATCTTCTTCTTTCTTAGTTCCCAGCAATCACAGTTTCAGGTCCTGACAACGGAACCATTTGTTGGCACAGGGGCATACCCAGGGTTCAATGCTACAATGGCACACCAACAAAACCTTAAATACCGACGCTTTCAGCAACACCTGCGAAGCAGATGAAGTCTCATCCAAGGTAGAGGCAGGGGTGGTTGTAGGACTCAAGTGTCTGTAACCTTAGTTGGGACACAGATCTATGATTATAATACTTTAATAAATCACTTAGCATCTTTGGTTCCTTAATATGTAATCACTATTCACTTCTCTGATACAACAGAGCCTCGAAATATTAACATTACCCTACTGTATCCAAGCACTTAGCATAGGTAAACAAATCAGATTAAGCACTAAGCACAGCCATGTAGATCAGATCTAGCATTCCCACATATAATAAGCACCAAGCATGAATAGATCTATCTAAACGTATCAGAGAACTTAGCATATAACATATGAACACATCAAGACAAAGAACAAAGCACATAACACAGTGTTTACGTGGTTCACCCCCACCCTGGGGCTACGTCCACCAACTCTTTTTATTTATAGTCTTCGGTCAATCTGTTACAAGAACAGAGCCTTAAAACCCTTACTCTGCATAGGACAAAAGATATGTGCAACTCGCTAGATCCCTCTTCCTTGCGTTACAGCACTGAGCCTCCTATCGTATCACACAGAAACTTGCATTCAGCTCTACAAGTCTTACACAGAATGCATAAAGCCTTGATCACACAGATCTAACTCTTAGCACTTAGCCTACATCACATAGATATATCATCCACTACTTCTCTATATAGCCTAGACATCTATATATACATACAAAATAGGCCTAAACATGGGTAAACCCATGGGCCAACATCCCCTTCCCGTTACATATTCCCAAAAACCCAAAAAGGGTGTCGAGATCCCATGATCTCGGCTTCATCTTATGCTCCTCCTTCGACAGGCTATCGAAGGTCCAAAATAGGTCATCATGACCAATAAATTCCCAAAACTTGGTCAAGGGCCAACAAGACTTTGACATTGATCGTGTTCTATATGAGGAAACACAGGTGAATGTCATGACCGAGAGAATTTGGGAAGCTATAAGGAGGCCTGCTATGACTCCTTCATTAGGAGGAATAGGGTTATTCAGAGGACAATTGGTAAACTTGTGTGGAAGGCTCGCCCAGATACCTATGACTATCAATGGAACTTCGATGGAGGAAGATTTTGAGATTATTAAATTTGTTGAAGACCATGCCCTGTTTACCATGTTAATAGGAAAACCTTGGATTGACATAAATCAAGACAGATGAAAGAAAGAAGAAGAATTCTTGGAGCAGAAGAAACAAGAGTTAAAATATTTCATGACCAGAAGGATCACACACTTGATCGAAGAACAGGAGAACAAATCGAATCTATTTAACACTAGAAACCCAGATGTCGAAGCTGCAAGAACATTAGAAGACTCACAGGAGACTGAAGTACCTATCTCGGATAAAGAAAAGGTGTTACCCCTGAGTCCTAGGAGAGAATCTTAATAGCATGAAGTAACTAATACCACAAAAGATAAGAATCAAAATGGAAAATGAACTACTGAGACGAAGCTCACTGGAAAGAAGGCTAGAAAGCAAAGTAAGAAGAGAGCTTATTTGAAGAAGGTTCTAGAGGGAACTTCGCAGATAGAAAATTTGCAGAATTGGAGCTTCGTTGGGATATCAGAACAGCGACACATGGCACTTCTCCATGGAGAAGCAATATAGTCATTGGGGATATTATAACCATTTGATTAACGCTCTGAATGGGCAGAAAGGCAATAAAGTTTTGTCATCAAACCATTAGACCATTCCATAACGTATCGAACAAGAGTTGATGGAGGCTCATAACCACTGCAAGCAAACCATTGTCAAGTTACCTATTTATCTCATCGCGCCATGCACCGAGAACTCTTTTGCTAACTAATAATTTTGATCCCATAGACTAATTTTCTATTTTATATAGTGATCATTATGCTCTTGATGATTATTATAGTGCAGTATCTAAGATAACTTGACCCAATATTATTAACCCCGAGTGCGGATGTCTGATCAGCTCACCGCAGTTGAAGAATTAGTAACAGAAGTACTCCTCGAATTGATGACTGAGAGAGTCATGTCGATGTATGAAGGTATCCAGGCTTCATATACAAGAGTCGTGTAAGAATCTCCATCCATTGCTCGATCCGGACCATTCCGGCCAGCAGATGAAAAGAAAACTAAGCACAAAGACAATCTCGTGAATGCCAAGATGATTCTGAGTATTTTACCTGCCTATATAACACCCTTGAGGGGCGCAATCAATCGAGACAATGTGCCTAGAGATTTTGAGTACGCTTTGGTCACTATGTACCTCCCAAAATGGATACGCGTAGTGCACACAGACCAAGATAAGATCACAGCATTGAAGTTTAGCGACTTCCGCCTTAGTGACAGGAAGGTATATAACATGCTCACCCCACATAAGTATCTGACCAGGACCAAAGGAAAGAAATTGAAGATCATTCCCTAGTCATGGACCATGAACCTTGCATAGTCCACATTGCTCAATGTCATGAAGATTCCTCACTTCGGAAGGCACCAAGAAGTGAACGCATGCGTCAAACTGCTATTGTCCTACTGCCATGGAAGATATTTATGGTTAAACCTCCATATCATAGTGGATCCAACATTGATCAATCGAATCACAAGGCTAAGCATGCAAGGCCCTGGCCCACAGGATTTCTACCCTGGAAAATCCATGGATCACGCTCTTGCACAGAAGATTAAAGGCACCTATGGAGATGTTGAGAAGGGAACACGAGTTTATAAGGTAGCCTCTATCCAGAGCGGCCCATTGTGCCTTTCCTTTCAATTGATTGCAGGAAAGTTAGTTCGCAAGAACCGACCCACCCAAGTGACTTGATTTGTAGTCAAACTCACAGGGAAGTGCATGAAGGGCCTACAAATTAATTGGGTGAAGTACCTTGTGAACCAGTTGGAACTAGACTGCAAGGAAGCGCAAGATCAGGGATACGAATTCCACTTCAATTGGCTTCTTATACTGATTGCTTTCATTGCATGGGAGATTCTGGAAGGTGCAACCTTCCTGGACATTGATCCCTTTGAACCTCTGGCCACGAAGTTCAGTACACTATGGTACTCTAGTGACATGAGAAAGCAATGGTAGTCGAATGTTGTGTTCCACACATATTACAACCAGTTGAAGACAGCCATACTGTTTGAGCCACGTATAACCCTGAACACTCTCCATTGTTTTAGACCTTTAATGAAGTTCAATGTGGACCACCATTTCATCTATATCACAGTGCAAACTAACGAACACAAGGAACATCTGCAATCTTACTACAAGCTGACGGAGGAGGACTTGGAGGATATCACCAAGGACTGGTTGGCGGACCTCCTCATTCCAGTAGACCCTGCGGATATTTCTGACTTAGACAGTACAAAAGTAGCACATGATACACCTGGACCTAGCAAGATAAATAAGACTGAGGAGGTCCATGATTTAGACAGCACATCTATGAAGATCGCTTCCATATCAGCAGATCAAGGAGGAGATGGTGGAGATATAGATGGTGCAAAAGTTGAACAGAAGAAAGGCGAGGTTACACCACCTAGAGACAAGGAGGAACCCTCGAAGAAAAGGAAGGTTTCCCCTCCGAAACCTTCTTCAAAGAATAAATCAAAAGCATCTATGACTAAAATGTAGACCACCCTCACCTCGAACAAATTTGACTTCATCGTCGCAGCATTGAACGATGCTTCGTTGGAGATAGCAGAAAATCCAGAAGCTCAGCAGGAAGAGATATATAGTCAGATCAAGGTTGAACTCCAAGGGATGCAGCAGGCACTACAGTCCAGTCGCGTAGTTTCCACTACACCTCTACCATTGGGAACACCAAAACTGGGAAATGACCTAACTCAACTCCACTGAATCACTGATACAGTCGAAGATTTTCTTCGACGAGCACAGGAGGAGATAGCACAAACCACCCAAGCTTTAGCACAAGCATGGGAAGACCTTCTATAGAAGCACAGTACTACAGAATGAGAGAAGCTCTCCCTCTAGATAAATTTTGATGAAGAAAAAGCTTAGTTGCATAAATAAAAGGAACAGTTGCTCATAGAGAAACTCGAAGTAAAGGAAAGGGTCACCAGATCACTTTGCTCGGTGACGGTCATCGAAGTAAAGGCTGAAGAGAGAGTTCCACAGCAGGTGGAACAAATCGAAGACATAATTCATCAATTAAAGCAACAAATAGCAGACTCGTAACTTTGCACTGTGCCTGAGACCCCTCAAGATGTAAGAGACCAAAGGGAAGCAACTGCCCGCAGTGCAGTTGACAAACTAAAATCTCTTTCCTTGGAGTGAAAGCAGTTGAGTAATCGAAGTTCCCAAACATATGAAAACCTCACTGAGAACCCAGAGTTACAGGCACTAGAGTCGTATCTCCAGGAAGCAAAGAAGCATGCAGACACACTTCAGACGTAGCTAAAAGCTCTGCCAATTATAGACAAAATGAAGAGGTCTCATGAGAAACACACAACCCAGCAGCAGATCTATACGATCCATAGAAAAGTTATGGAAGTTAATCAATGACTCCAACTTGTGAAAGATAAGGCATGTCAGCTTTTTACAGAGGTTGAAAGCCGAGGAGAAGAGCTAGAATAGGTCATCAACGCAGTAGAGTAGTGTCTAGAAGGGATAGTAAATGACGCAGTAATCCAAGAGTTCACTGAGCAAGAGGCCATCGCACAGTAGCAGGTCGAAGCAGATCGAGCCAAATTTGAGGCCTTAAAAGCAGAACCGGTCATATCAGAGTGACTCGGGATGAGTCACGGGTGAGTGTTGGGGGCTTATTGGCCCTTGACCAAGTTTTGGGAGATTCTTGGTCATATTGACCTATGTTGGGACTTCAACAGCCTATCGAAGGAGGAGCGCAAGATGAAGCAGAGATCAAGGGATCTCGACCCACTTTTGGGTCCTTTTTTGGTTTTTGTGGATAATGTAACGGGATTGGGATGTCGGCCCATGGGTTTTACCCATGTTTAGGCCTATTTTGTAAAGTATAAATAGAAGGCTAGGCAATGTAGAAAGAGAACTAGCAGGTCAGTAAGATAAGTGTTAAAGGCTAAGTGCTAGTGTGGATTGTAAGGGCTTTGTGCATTCTGTGTAAGACTTGCAGAGTTGAGTGTAAGTACTTATGCGAGACTGTAGAAGGCTTTGTGATGTAACGCAAGGAAGAAGGATCTAGTGAGTTGCGCAGATCTTTTGTCCTATGTGGAGTAAGGTTTTTGAGGCTTTGTGCTTGTAACCGATTGACTAAAGACTATAAACAAGAAGAGTTGGTGGATGTAGCCCCAGGGTCGGAGTGAACCACGTAAATCATGTGTTACGATGCTTTGTGCTTTGTCTTATGTGATTTACATGTTATATTCTAAGTGCTTGGATGTATTTAGATAAATCTACTTATGTTTTGTGCTTATTAGATGTGAGAATGTTAGATCTAATCTATATGGTTATATTTAGTGCATGATCTACTCGATCTGATCTATTTTCCTATGCTAAGTGCTTGAATGCAGTATATTAGTGTGAGTATTGCGAATCTCTATTCTATTAGCGAAGTGGATATTTCTTTCATATTGAGGAACTGGAGGTGATGAGTGCTTTATTAAGTGTTAGAATCACAAATATGTGTCCCATATAAGGTTGCAAACACCTAAGTCTTGCAACCACCCCTGCCTCTACCTCGGGTGAGACTTCATCTGCTTCACAGGTGTTGCCGAAAGGGCCAGTAGTTAGGGATTTTTTGGTGTGTTATTGTAGCATTGAATCCTGGGTTTTCCCCTGTGCCAACAGGACTCATGGTGGCTGCAAACAAATCAGCCATCAGATCTCTTGAAGTAGTTTCCTCTGCAAATTTATCTAGAAATTCTTTCTGGAACTTGGTTCAGCTAGTTATAGATCCTACTGGAAGATTAAAATACCACGTGGAAGTTGAATTTTCAAATGTGTAGGGGAAAAGTCTGCAGACTACGTCTTCATGTTGAATGTTCATGAGCCTAATCATGAGTATGAACTTCTTAATATGATCTTCAGGTAAACCTGAAGTCCGGGTGTCAGGGAAGATTATGTACTCGTCCAGGAACGGCCACGACATCTCCGTCCAACCAAGGTTGGTTGTTCTGAAGTGGGATTTCCCCTTCTTCCTCATGGTTATTATTACCTTCCATATCTTTGAAATCTAAGTCAAACTCTTCTTCTTCTGAAAAGTCGTTTGGCTCGTAGATGTTGTTCGATGCTGTTTCAGGTATCAAATCAAGAGGTTCTTAGATTTCGGTAATCGTGAAATCTATTAAGTCTTCTACAGAGTGTACGAAAACCTCATCGGGAGTGCTAACCACTGGTCTGCTTTGTTGTTTTTTTCGAGGGAGTATGGGAGCTAAGGACAACACACCGATCTATCGGGCGTAGACTCTTGTGATTCTCCTGAATTGATTTACTTCCTCGTGAGGAACGGCGTAAGGTATTTCAGGGTGAAATGGTTTTTATTTGGGCTGGGGTGAGTTACCCGCTTTGGGAGTACTCAACGTGTGTGGGATTTTTGTTGAATTACTAGCCATGCATGTGGGACGTTACGAATCTGTAGGCTATTTGAAATATTATATAAAATATATACTCAGCCATTCATTCACAGGCTCTCCTTCTAGTGCCAATTTTGTTGATGGGTCTTAAATCTCGTACTTCAATAGTAAGAACCAAACCTACCACTGAGGCCCAATTAGACTCTACATCATTTGAAGATGGAATGGTTCTCCATATCTTGTAATCCGACCAATTTATCGATGGGATTTGTGTTTTCTTTTGAAGGCTCTTCCTTCAGTTAGGACTATTCTCTTATGTATTTTCTCTTGGGTGGGACTGGTAGGAGAAATGTAAGCCAGTATAAACCAACTTGACATCAAACAAGATTAAGTTTTAACTACTAGGGAAGAGGTTGAGCTTGGGATAACCTGTTTCTCAAACATGCAAACAATGATTCTATACCACAGGCCTAGTACTAATACATCAACCATTTGAGCATCCAATTATTGTCTAAGAAACTAGATATCAAAAAGAAATCCACATATGTAATAAGATAATGGCAAGAAAAATAATTCATCTACCATAACTATTCATCACATAATAACACAATGATTTTATCTTCATCATTAAAGCAAAGAACATCAAAACATTGCACCAGATAACTTGACAACATAATTAATTGCTCTTACTCATTACTGCATCATTCATGAAACAGGATAGGAAGTAGTTCTTATCCAAGTCCAATCACATGCATCTGATGAAAATAGTTTGTCTTTGGTCCAGAAGGACTTCTCAATTCATTGCAGCTTCAAAATAATTCTTAGCAACCAAAAGAAAGAGTTCTTACAACAACCATCGACCCTTAACTAATTGGTCAATGTCTTTATTTATAATATAAAGTTTAACTGGAATTAACAACTAAGTGCAGTTTAAGAAAAGAAAAAATCACCATGTGGCGTTATCTTCTAATAGTTTCTTTAACAGTCAACCCGAGATATTTCTTGGAAAGGGTGACTTATCTCGTATTCAGACCAGCTGATAAACAGTGATTCACAAGTTTGGGCCCATGGAAACCTGTGTTGTTCCATTGGAGCTACATATATTCCCCTGATGTCTACTGCATGCACCCTATATTTTAATAGACTACAGTTCAATTGTTGTAGCATGGTTTGGGAACTGATCGAAGGTTCTGTGAATCATTGCACTTGCCCTGGCCTCGTATCGGTCATCTTTGCGAGCTCTTCGGTCCATAGCGAGTCTTGTTTGGCATACGACTTGACTACGTCTCTTAAGTCGACAAATTTTTCTGGGGTGTCAAACTCGAGGAGCCCAATATCCTTCATTTCTCTTTTGATTCTACTTCGATGTTTCTTTCGAGTTATTTAGCGAGATCATGAAGCAAGGTTTGTTCGATAATCAGGGAATCTTTCCTGGAATCAGGGTTGAGGTATTTTAGTGATCAAGTAATATAATATAAGATACAAACAAATAGAATAGACCGATGTGTACCTGTGGAGATCATTAGTGTCGATCGTTTAATACTTACGTGATCCCAGTCGCCCTTTTGAATGACCTACGAAGTATTTTCCACGTTTTCATTCCTCTTCATTTTAAATGAGTTATGTCAGCATGCCATAGCGTGGGAAATCAAGTATGACAAATATGAGTGTTGAAACCATCGCAGTAGTCACTCGACCTTTGGGGCTGGGAAAAGACGCTAGAGTCGAGCGTGCGCACGTACTCTCCCAAAAGGTCGGATACCATAATAAGGAAGTAAAATGCCTCCAAAAGCCGTATCACCAAGTGTGTCAACTATCATTCGTTAATAATGGAAGCTAGGGAGTTTAAAGAGATTGGAATGATCATACCGTATATTCCCTGCAACTCCGATCGATGACGTTTATGCATTTTGGATTGCATCTGTCAAGCAGCTATGACGCGTTAAATATTCAAGACATCTTGTCGGGAGGCATGAGTTTTCTTTGGCACGCTCTATTTTGCTTCTTCATTACTCTATAAATTGTAGGAGTTATGTGGGGAATTCTACACATATGATGAGTTTATACCTCTGCAATGCTGGTCTTGCGAGTTTATTCTAGAAAAACTCTGTGTAGTAGTCCTTTACCATCCGCAGATGTCTAGGTCACTACGTTGTGGCACTATGGGACCCCCTTTAAACAAGGGATGGGGTTTGTGAGGTAGTCGGAGTGCCAGTTTTGAGCCCCAACGTGCTTGGGACTCTTTCTTATTGGCTTACAGTGTCCCTAAAGCTCCAACAGGAGGTACCATCTTTTGCTCGGAAACGGTGTCAGCATCTATAGTGGAGGTGGGGGTGGAGAGAAGTACGTATGAAATATATATGTTGGGGGTCGTGCCCTCTCAGAAGAAGACACCACGGATAAGGGGAAGGCCTAGGAAAGATAAGAAAAAAGGGGAAGAAGACCACCTCCCAGCTGAGCTGAGTGTTCATCCAGCTGTTGAGGGGTCTATGATGCTCACTAACTAGTCAGAACCTGTAGGGACTACCAGTAGAGGAAGCGGGAGATGAAAGGGAAGGGGAAAGGCACCAGTTTCTTTCATTAAGATTTCCATCCAGCAGTTAGAGTGGGCCCAACTTGCCATATCCAAACTCTACCAAGAAAATAGAGAGTTGTGGAGCTAGTTGGTTGTGAAGAACTGGGAGGCATCGGCATCATAGGGTTGCGAAGGAAGCACAGTTTGGCTCCAAAGACAACTTCGGGAAGCACAAGATATAATATTGCAGTTGTGCGAGGCACGGAGGATGACAGTGAAAGAGAAAAAGAAAACATTGCAGGGCGCGAGGAGTAGTCTGAGAGAAGGTCCGTGTGCAGGAGATACATAATGGGTGGGCTCTTGCTTTGCATTCTTCGAAGTGACGCTTGACATTTTTCTCTTTTTGTTGTAAGAGTTTTTATATTCTCACTGTGACCGGGCCGGTCAGTCAAGACATCGGTGGTGTCTATTTGTATGTAACTTGATCTTGGCAAGAGATTTAATTATATGAAAAAAATCGAAAGTGTTTTGAATGTATCATGTTCCCCTTTTGTATGTAAATTTACCATTTTTTCTTATCTAATTTTTCACGCAAAATATGGATTTATAATTGTTATTATTCTGAGTTTCCTTGTAAGTTTGTTGATATGTTCCCTTTAAAACTTCTAATGTCGATTGATGGTGATGTGGAATTATTAACTCAGGGTTATTAGAATATTTAAAACATAAAATTTAGCACTCAGCTGGTGGGTAAGGATTTCACTTGGAGACTTCGCTCACGTTGAAAGCACTGTGACTGTCGATTCTTGGATGGCGTCGGGGATCGACATTAAAATGGAAAATTAATGTGTAGTTTTATTTGTGGATTATCATTTTGTAAATTTTCGACGTCGAAATCATATCGGGAGTCGGGGGTCGGCGATACCACTCCTCTCCTTGCACAGCGCTTACTCTTTTCGTTTTTCTACGAAAGTCGAATGGATCGGTCTTCGATGATATTCCTTTCGAAGCTCATTCACAGAAAAGAGAGACTTTCATCCATCGGCACCGATGAATATTGATGCTCGACTATTTTGAACTTCTCAAGCGATTTTTGTCACCTTTACCCTTTACCTATGTCGAACTTCCTAAGCATGTTGGGGAAAGATTTAGACTATCGATTCCTTAAGTAGTTGTTAAGTCCCATTTAAGGTTAAGATGATTCTTTGTTGTATGTTCAAGCAGAATTTAAACAATTCAAACATGAAACATAAAATATAAGCGCAGACATCAGTTTCATATTAAAGTTAAAATAGATAGTGCAAAGGATCAAGTGGTACCCAAAAGGTAGAAATGGACATAGACTTATTAGGGTGTGTTGAGTGATCAAAAGGGTGGTGGAATGGGGAATGTACCCATTAACGATTAATCCTTCAGAATACATACCCCGGAATTCTCATAACCAGGAGGTGTTTTCTCAATGAAAGGTATGTTACTAGTATGCAAATTAGAGTTAAAGAAGGAAAGTTGATCGACAATAAAAAAAATTCCTCGGTGAGGGAAACGTATCACACGGAAAAAATTAGAAACAATTACATGCATAGAATCAATCCAACTACAGCCAAGTAAAAGGTTGTAATCGAGAGGTGCATCAAACACCTCAACCTCAACAGTAATCGCTTTTCCTTATAACGTAATAGATAACGAATGAAGAATACCATAAGGTTTAAACCCTGTACCATTAAAATATTTTAGAGTATTGTGTGACTCGGTAAGGGCGGGACAACCAATGTATTTCCAACAAATGACAGACATGACACAATTCGAGGCTCCTTCATCAATAATCGTTCGACAAATATTCTTATTTTCCACAATGACTTGTATTTGAAACGCTAATTGAGGAGGGAGCCTTGGAATATGATCTTCCAAGTCATATATTATCAAGTTCGTATCGGTAGGATCAATTCCACCAATAGCCTTTAAAACCACCTTATGTTGCGTAGGACAACTTTGAAGGACTTTGAGAGTCGACATCGCATAAGGTGCCTGCGCAAGATCTTCTACAATATTTTATTTTTGAGTTGCATGTGCGTGAGGGTTAAATGACAACTTACGAACAACACATTTAGGACGAGGGTGAATAAATGTATCCAGACTAAGTCGTTCGAGATGAAGAGGATTGTTGGGAGGTGAATTCGATGGAGGAGGTTGAACCAATTGAGGTGGTGAATCATCAACTTTCTCTTTCAAATGATAATAATCATTGGCTCGAGTAGCGACTGCAACTTCCTTCTTCTTGGAGTCACTAGTACACATAAGTACATAAGTTGTGGTAGAGGGAGACGTTTGGTCATGAATAACCAATTGGGCCTGTTGTTGAGAAGGAAAAGGTTGTGACAAAATGATGGGTGTAGGAGGTGTTCCGGTCCCTTGCAGGAACTTAGTAACCTCAGCATGTCGTGGACAATATTTCGTATAATGATCCTCACCACAGATAAGAAAAGGATAATGAGGTTTTCACTTTTCTTTATCATCAGCAAGCTGAGTCTTGGGTTTATCGGATTATTGATTATTATTTTTTTCTTCCTTATTCCTACCCTTCCCTTTCTTTTTATTTTGATTTTTACCTGTAGGTGTAGATTGAACCGAATTAACCTCAGAGGTTTTACCGAGAGAAGGATTCGGAGGAGGAGTATTTTGTACATTAGTAGTAGTAGATTTGGAATTTGAATTACTAGCTTGTTTAGACAGAGTCTCAACGTGAAAAGTGATAATAATGCCATCAGTAACATGAGAAGATACTGGAGGTGTTGGGGTTGGAGTTGTAGACGAATGAGGAGCATCAGGGATCAAGTCATATAGTGTGCCTGTTTGTGAATGAATGAGATCCAAGTATTGAGAATGACTAATCTCTTTCTCTTTAGTGACGACACCACCCATGGAAACATCACGGGCTATAGGACCGATGAGTGACTTGGTAAACCACTTGGCCAATAGTTGATCAGGAAGGGGAACTTTTATTAAACGTCTTCTCCTCCTCCACTCTTGAATATGATCGAAAATTTGAGAAGAAGAGGATTGTTTAAATGAACTCGAAATTTTGGTTCCTATCTCATATTGTATCGATAATTGGTAATGTGTTAATAAATCCATAGCTAAGGTGTTGAAATCATTGAAGAATCCTCGTGGAAATTCGATATACCATTTGGCTACCGAACCCGTAAGAGTTCATTTTAAAATACGTAAGCAAATGGAGTCGTCCATCAATGAGTTGGATGAACACCAACGATGAAAAGTCATGGCATGATTATTTGGGTCTTCCCCTGATCAACCGTCAAACTTAGGAATGTTTGATCATAACTTGGAAGGTATGACTGACTAATAAGGAGAATGAAAGATAGGATCATTCAAAATCCTAGATAAATATGGTAAATCCTAAGTAGCAAGAAAGGGCAGTTGTTTTTTCACTTGAGGAAACTGGTAATTTTGAGGAGGTAGTCCCATAGGTATACCAGTAAGACCATAAGCAGTTTGTAGATAGTTAGAGGGTCCTGTCAAATTCAGTGGTGGAGGGTTTTGACTCAAATAGCCAACATGAGTTGGTTGATTGGGTATGCTTCCTTGGAAAGGATCATTATACTGAAAATATTGACCCCGAGTAGGATTCATAGAGCCTAGATATGGTTTCCCGGGATTAGGGGGTACAAAATAATTAACTTGAGGAGTTTTCCCCCCGGGCAGTTTTTGATTTCCTTGGAAAGGAAAATTCCAAGATTGACATTGTAATCCAGGGATATATTTCCCGTACACTAGGTTATGACCTCCAACTTGGGTTTTCCCCCCAACTTGAAGTTTCCCCCCAACTTGAGGTTGCCCCCCAACTTGAGGTTGCCCTCCAACAGGAATTTGAAAACCATAAGTGATATAATGACTTGTGCCTCCAAATTGATTGGAGCTACTTGGGACATGACAATTATATCCTCCACGTGGAGGTGGAGGAGGAATTCTAGGCCCCCCAGAGAGAACCTAGGTAGGTGTAGGAACAAAACTACTAGCAACATTATACCCAGGAGGAACAAAAATATTAGGCCCTCCAGATGGACTCTGGGAAGGATTAGCAATAGAATTATTCAAAGCGTTATACCCAGGTGGAACTAAGGGATTTGATCTAAGAGGAAGTGGTGTTCCAATAGGATCTTGAGTTATTATCGGACTTCCAGCTAAAACAGGCGTAACTTTTGGGACCATGGTAGAGCTAGCGAGCTGGAGAGGAAGAATTGTATGAGAACCAACCAACAATTGGTCTAAGACTGTGACAACATTATTGGTCATGCCAGTAAAATGATCTAAAGGTACTGTATAAGTAGTGGAAGTCACAGGCGTATGTGATTCCATAGGTTGATTAGAGGTCCTCGGGCGTAGGTGACTCATTCCTATTTTATCAAAAATATCGTGTCCCGAAGAGGTCCTCCAAAGAGAATGGGCAGGGACAGAGCTAGGATTAAAAATTCCAGCAGTATGAACCAGAGTTATAAATGATTCACTTTAGAAGGGTGGATCATCTACACCAGACTCTGTGTGAGGTCTAGTAGGTATTCTAGTATAATCTTCAGCAACAACGTCTCCCGATGAATTAATCCAGAGAAAAAGTGGATCTTGTACAACACTCAATAACGAATTTACATGAAGTATCAATTCCGCCAATGGAGTAGAACTTCCAATCTCATAGGCTACGTCGTTATTGAATGCTCCTTCAGAAGAACCCACTAATGAGTTAGGAAGAAAAGGAGTGTATTATTCTGGGTCTTCCAAAGGTAACCTTTGCATCCTACATGAACGGTGACGGTCGATGTTCGCCGCACCAAATAAAGAATGAAAGAAATCTATGGCCAAATAGAGAAATAAACAACACTCACTAATAAAATCTAGATATCAAACACACAAACAAACCTTCTTATTTCAAATTCACTAGTTGGTGATGAAATCCAATGTCGTGAAATCAAGACAAGAATGGGTTGATATAAAGAGGGTGGAAAAGTTACATTGACGACCTTCTTAATGGAATTACACCCTAGTGCAATCTCCCACACATAATCATGGGTATACCCTCCAAGGAACCCAAGTGAGTTTGTCCAATGTCGATTCTAGGTACCATGAAGACTTGCCCCTCCACAGTTACCTCGTGTAAAAGACTCTAAAGAGATAGGCCACTAACATTACCAATTATGACAATGATGCATGGGGAAGCAGTCAACATTATGATCCACGCGTAAGGGAAGGGTATCTAAGACCGAAATAAACTCAAGAAGGTCCCCACAATATTTTCTTCTCAAGTGACCCCCAATAATATGCGCAATCTCTACACTAAGACCAACAAAGCAGGGTGAGTAACTCTATCGGTCCTAATGTGACCTCATGATTGACCCTTGTGTTAGAAGGGATTCCTAGGACAAAATGTAACAAGTGGATTTGAACCCTCCCTATCACAAGATACTATTGTGTGTTTTGATGCTTTGGAGAGTGTGCATCACAACTTATTCCAAAGTGTTATCCTATCTAATGTTGGAGTATAAAAGTTCTAGAAAATAAAAGTTGCTAATATATTTTAAAATTACATTGTATTTTAAAGGTTGTTGCTTACTCAAAAGGGAAACAGAAATGAAACTGATGATGTATTTGACCTTGACCCAATAAAATGCAAAAAGATATGATATGCAATCATTTCATTCGATGAAATCTAATTACAATAGGCAAAAGGTTTCTCTTTCCAGAATACAAAAGTTACAAAACACAATTTCTCAATCTTTGAATGATATGGATTCCAAACAATCAAAACTACTAAATCTTCCAATTTTCTCTTTTCGACAAATATTTGAATGCAAAAGATTTCTTACAAAGACTACTAAAAATAAGAATAAACTTCAATCCTTTCCTTTTCAAATCAGAATAGAGACATAATCCAAAAATAAAGAATTGTCCAAGAAGATTAATTCACTCTCAACACTATTTCCCAAATCAAAGTCATAATGCAAAGCAAAAAATTAAAAGATAAAAAAACTATTTGTTGAATGCAAAAAAAAAAATGTTTCTTAATCAAAAACAATCCAAAACTTAAAATCAATCCAAAACTCAAAATAAATCAAGAACAACTTATCAAAAAAGCACTCAGGATCAAAGCCTTGATATTGTACCCTTTCAATAAGAAGTAAAAGATGAAACTTACAAAGCTTATGAAGAAGACTCTCAATTCTTGAAAATCAATCAAATTCAGGCTTAAAATATGTAAACCAATCATTCAGCAAGACTAAAAGTTCATCCCAAGAAGTAAAGACAAATATGGGAAAAGAAAAGAAAATTGATTTTCACTCCAACAATTCCTACAGGAATCGTCACATGTTGTAGAAAGGTACAGTGCAACGATGTAGGATTGTCGCAAACTGAAAGTAAGGCATAGTACGACATCATTGCCCTAGTTCACACAAGTAGAGTGTGACGATGAAGAATCATCGTAGGATGAAAATAAGACACAGTGCAATGAAGTTTGAATATAAGGAAAACTTGGAAGAATGACAAATTTTCTCAATGAACTTTCAGAACCAAGGAGTCAAGATAGATCACCCACAGACTCAGAGAATGAAATTGATCAAAAAAAGGTAGGATAAAAGAAAATACGAAGAAAAAAACCAAAAGAAGTCGATCCCCAGTGTGGTCACCAATTTTGTTATCGAAAAAATCGGTAAGTGAGGACACAAACTAATCTCCCTAACTTCAACATGAAGCTACAACAAAACAAAACAGAATACAAACTTCACCTTAGACTTCATTGTCATATAAACTAGTTCAAAGAGGGACAAATGACATACCTTTTAAATGACGCTTGACCTTCGCTAGTGTCATCCTTGTTGCTCCATCTTTAGATTTTCGGGATGGTGAACCTATTTAAGAAGCACAAACCAACAAAGAGAGAGAACATAGATATATATATATATATATATATATATATATATATATATATATATTCCAATGAATTCTATGTATACGATCAAGGAGTTATACAATAAAAGTTAAGACACCTTTATAGGGAAGAAATGTATTGTTGCATTATATTAAATGGAAGTGGAGTATACAACCCATGCCTTGATGTTGCAAGGTCCCTTCCAATGGATCTTTTCTCCAACACACACACCTTTTCTCCAATGCCTTTGATCAATAATATCCACAATTTGACTTAGAGAGCTAAAGCAAAGCTATCTCCAGTATAATCTCTAGAAGAATTCTTCATGCATAATAAACCCTTAGCCTTTTCCATAAGAGATCCCTCTTTATATAGGGTGAAAGAGGGATGGATGAGGATATTAGGATGATCCCACTAAATCTGAGAAGTGATCAAGATCCAAAATGATCAGAGGCCACCTCATCTTCTAGAAGATTCCCTTCTACAACATTCATGAATTTCACTTTTCTTGTGTTTAAGCTTCGTCGCACCCTATGCACAGGTAGCCTGGGATGATGTCACAATCCATCTTTGGTGAAACATGTGACGATCAAGCATCATCACACCCCAAGCATAGAGCAAGGTGCGGTGATCGCCTTTGACATAGTTTTTAAGGAAGAAAAGCTAATCCATTTTTCTCATGGAGAAACTATCTTTTAGTGTTTTCAGGGAACATGGAAGTGATTCATGCACATATCGTCAGTTGATCACTAGGGTGACCAAAATAATGTGTAACACTCATGATCCCAATAAAAAATTTAGAAGATTTATCAAAATCTCCTCTTCCTTACTGTCACTCACCTTCCAGGCTTACACTCAGGAATCCCCTTCTCTGCTATACAGTCCCTCGGGCAATCCCCCTTTCATGCCAAGGAATTCTCGCATAAGAAGAGTTTCTGAGACTTCATTGAGTCTTATTGTTGAGTTTTCCCTCTTACTTTCTCTATCTAAGCATCCCTCCAACTCATGTTACCACAAAACGACATTATCTATGATGGTCATGGCATATAATAGGGTTTTCATGTCATAACAGTAGCTCTTTTTCCATGGTTTTTAGTTGGACAACCATCATATATCCTTCGAGGACAGATCTTTCATATCACATAAATCTAGATTTCATAAGCCCGAGACTTCCTCCTTGAGGCAGTTTGGCTCTTTCATAACTAGCATGCAATTATCTTCCTTATGGGCTTCCAACACTTCCATATCCAAGACCCTTCTTCCCTCAATTTCATCTTCACACAACCAAAAAAAAAAGTATTTTATCATGCACATACACTTTTATTTCCACTTGCAGTGGTTTCCAAACAATTCCATAATTGTGCATACTAACAATCGCATCACATTTATCTATTCAATCATATAAATTAAAAGAATTTATCATTCCCCACATATGCATCATTTGGAATACTAAGCCTTTAAAATGAAAGCAAACATTAAATGAATTGATTCCATGTGTCAATGTCTATGGACACATTCACACACAATGCACCCTTGCATTTCTTTTAGATAATTACTTTTCATGTTAGGAACTATTTCCATGGGGTGTTGGAACTCAGCCAACCTCTCACCACATGGATTATCTATCTGAATTCATTATTACAGTAGGACTGCTCCTCTCGCTTTAAGTTGATCATGACTTCAAATCATCCTTCATTATAAATAATAATAAAATTTATTCAATCATTATTTCTTTATAGGTAACTAGGGTGCCAACATTCATGGACACCCAACTCCTCTCTTTACCATTGTTATACTATGGTAGGATATTAGAAGTTCATCCTCCCATATTGGGCAATCCATTACCTGCCTTCTCATGAAAACATGCATCTCTTCAATCTGTTTACTAGTGCAATAACAATCAAATTTTAGTTGTCTCTATAGTCATACAACTATAGGTATTATTACGTTGGAAACATTCACACATAGCTAGTATATCGGTTTTCTCACCCCAGATAATTACATTAAGAAATAAGAAAGGAGTTAAGGGACTCTTCCTTTTTTTTCTTTTTTTTTCCAACTCTTTTACACAATCAAGAGTTTTTCAGTTCTACTGAACTATTATCAAGGATTCATTTCCTTTTCATAACATGGAATTTAACTAAGGTCATTCTTTTAAACATATTCATTTGTTTATTTTCCTTTTCTCCTTGTTTTCTTCTACAATCTATCCCTCTTTGGATCTTCCTTCTCTCTTCCTTGAGAAGTATCAGTCAAGTTCACCTTGACCTTTCCTGGATATATTAGCATGCTGCAAAATCATGATTAGCTCATAATTAACTATGAACCAATGCATTTTGCACATTTTCCAAATTAGAAAGCAGATTGGTCAATCATTCATTTGCATATATTTTATTCTGGCATAATATTTTAAAATGTAATCCAATATTCTTATATAAACATGCCTTGTATCCCACTATCTAGTTTCCAACAGTCATTAATATTATGGCTTGGTTTTCCTGACAGATTTCCTTACACAGTCCCCCCTCAGGGAACTTATTAACATGAAATTGCCTCGTTGCACATCCATCATCATTATTAAATGACCTCAATCTAGAGTTATTCTTAGCCTCATTATTCTATATATTTACCCAATATTCCATAAGGAATATAAACTTGCATTCTTATTATGCATTCCAATTTACACATTCACACATGCACCTTATTCCATTGTGATTTCATGCACTATGCACTTAGCCACATGCATCAACATGATGTGTGTGTCCACCACTGACACACTTTATAGTTACACTTTCATATCTGCTTATCTCATTTCACTCATGATTGTTCACAATCATTTACATAGAATTTTCAAAGACATAATCATATTTCCTTCTACAATAACAATAGAGCACTTTTTTCTCATTGTGATTTCAACTTTTTATATTAGCTCTTTCCAATGAAGTGAGTATACCCTCCTCAAGTTATTATTCCATCAAGATATTTAGACCCTCAACACAAGGTCAATCATGCATTCATGGAATTATTTAGTACAGGAAATTACTCATCCACAAACATCATTCACTGCATGCACCTTTTCTATGTCAACCACACACATTGACATTTCAAACTTACACATCATTCATTCTTAATATATTACAACCATTCATATGGAAATTCCCATATGGATACTCATAATTATGATACCCTCTTTTAGGGAAACAACCAACAAGAACCACTCTCTACCAACTGCTATAAAAGTAATCCACAAATCATAAATTTAAATGGGTAATTCCAACATTACCTAGGGCAGTAATGTGCCCAAATAAAACTTTCATTCATGCTTCAAACCATTATTTGTCAACTGAACTTTATCAAAGGATTTTTTTCTTATCATTCCCTCTAACTGATACTTGGGAATATTAATCCATACCCATACGGCTACCATCCATATCTAGATGTCAATCTGACCTATTTTCCATCTAGAAATGCTCCAACATTTCCTTTACCAAACTCTATATCAATCCTCCATTAATCATTACAACCTTATTTTCATAAGGCAACAATAGTAGTATCATCAGCATTTCATTCATGTTTCTTATTCTCATGCTGAGATCAGGTTGTTATTGACCAAAATATCCCATCAACACACCATATATTACAACCAACCAAAGGTTGTAGCATGTCTATTTTGCAATTTCATAGATGATTACTCATTACCATATGAATTACAACATATTCATGCTTTGCATTTCATGCATAAAAAGTTTTCATTTCATTAGAGAGGTACACATTTTTTTATAACCATCAACTCATAACCTGGCTCATATGTTCATGTCACTTCACCTCTTTTGTGAGGACTATCAACAACCCAAAGGACTCCTTTTTATTTTCTTAACTAGGTTATTCCATCTATAGGTTCCAACACTTATAATTCAAGTAATTGGCCTTACAATTTCTCCATTAATCCTTTGATCATGAGGAATTTCACATACATGATTTAGTCTTTTATTTAGGAAATAATTAATATTGTTGAGGATTATATCAATCCATACTAAATTCCTTTAACCACAAGGAATTTTCCCATAAGGGTCGTATCTCTTATGTAAACTTCCATCACAAATGTAAGAGGATTTGTCTATACAAGTGGATAGACAACATTACACTTGAACAAAAACAACTCAGCTTATCCATTCTCTAGACTTGTGCAACTCAATAACAAGATTCAACCATTTTCATCCATTCGTATTCATGTCTTATCATTAATGTCTATCATCATATTCCCACTATTGTAGTAATAGCCATCAATCCAACAGAGAAACAATATAATTCTTTCTGGTGCAATCAACATAGTAATATTTTATGTTGTAAGGAATTTTAAAACAAAGTTTTCAAGCTGTAGTGCTTCCATTCAAGAAGTCAATGCATATTATAAACAAAATTTTAATGAAGATAAATTATTTCTAACAGGATCATCTTAGCCTTCATATACTTTTCTTTGTGACTTTTCTCTAGCCCATCCAAGCCTAGTGTTTGAAATATGCTCTAATACCACTTGTAAGAGTCTCGACCCCCTAATCCTTACTTAGGTTGATGGGGTGTTAAAATTTTACCTTTCCTTAAACATATCAAAACCTCTTATCAAGGGAAGCATCATATTTTTCTTGTCAATAGATTTCTAATGACTATAATTATTCTTGGATCTAAGTCCTGGATCAAAATTTATGGCCTTCAAAAGTTTTTTCTTAGCCTTCATTGGTCTAAAGGAAACCTCACTGATGTGGAGAATCCACGTGGCTCCTAGCCACTTGTTCCCTCTCGCATGGCATTGATGTGGTACTTTCCACCTGGCCCATCGGGCCTCTAGATCAATGGCCTTGATCGCTTGGACCAATCTTCATCGTCATCAAGGTTCTTACCTTAAGGAGTCATACACCACCCTCGACTGACCTTCTCCAACGATGATCACCTTAATGAGTTCGCCCTTCAGATATAGTGGCTATGTGGATTTGACAATCAACGATTACAATATGGTCAGCACCTCAAACTTTCTCAGTGGTTAACATCCACCCAATTCTTCACTGTTAAAAGGGCTAGCATGTCCCACTACGAATCTGCGACTAAGACTTATTCTCAACAATCTACCAATCAACAACTGCGATTTAATACCAACATCCAATTATCATCAGCACTCGTCCCTATCCATCCCAAGGGACCATGCCTCGGCATCCTCTAATGAACAACCAAGATATGACGTCCTTCATATCCGATGGTCGATATTACAATCGATGCCATAAGGATTTATAGGCCTCTCGGGAGTCCCAGGGATGATTTTAAGGATGGAAATTTATTTTAAAATGTAAAAACCTTGGCGAATCTTACATCCTTCATATGCCAACTATAAATGTTTGGCGATATTTTTGTAAAAATATTCAAATTTGTAAGGATTTTATATAGTTTGTATAAAATTTTGGCTATTTTTAAGGTAAAATAATTTTATCCTATAGAATTTGGTCGAATAATTTTTAGAATAGCGAATCTTGTTTTGGGAAAAACCATGGAAAATTATCCCATGAGCTAAATTTAACCCCTAAAATCATCCATGCCCGGGACCACTCTAGTCTCGTCAACCATTATGTTGGATACACACATCACCCCAACAATTATTCCAACTCCCATGTTGGATATCCACATCATCGTCACCTCTCCATACTTAAATGGAACCTAAGGCCATCTACAGCAGAGATCACTCCCTCCCATAACCAATCAATAATATTTGTTTCTCTCTTGGGTCCTTATCATCATCAACCCTCTCGGCCATCATGCGATATTACCAACCTTCCAGGCTTTGATGACGATAGATATGGATCCAACACTCCAGATATCGTCGTAATCACCTCCAATGGAATAACTATTGTCATTAATCTCTTGACCTCATCTTCGTCAACACTTTGGATTATACTTCCCATCTCCACCAACTGCACACTCCTGACAATGATGCACTTAGGATCAAATATTGTTGTTACACCATGCTTGCTCACCCATCAATGGTCCTGATATGGTGTCCTCCAGATCTAACAGTCAATATTACTTTCGACGCAATAAGGAGTTCTATTCCTCCAAAGACCCCCTTTCGGTCCCTTTGTCCACTCACTAGATAACACCCATCACCCGAGGAACATGTTGGTGACCATGATGGCGCTATACATCAACATCATAACATCCTTCTCCCTTTTGGTTCACTTAACGAGACCCACAATGATATATGGTTGAGATTTAATCTCTCCATGTATCGATCGACAGTTCAAATCTTCCCCAAACCTTCATCGTCATCGACACCTCTCTCATTCTCTACACTCCCAAGCAGGTCCTATCCTCAAACACTCCAATGAAGATTTCATCATCGAGGAAATTTCTCCTTCCCTCTCTTGAGACCTCCTATCAGCCTCCTCTAATGAATGGCTAGGATCTAACAACATCTAGAGCCAATAGTCTATATTGTAATCAAATACCTAAGGATATCTTGACATTTTGGGACCACTCCAGTCCCTATGACCACTCAACAAGTAAAACCTATCACCCCAGGGAACAAGTTAGCTACCATGTTGGTGCCCCACATCAACATCATGAATGCATCATCTCTTTTATCATTTATCTAGTACTTAAGGAAATCTACAACTAATATTAAATCTATCCTCTAGTCCAATCAACGAATCTAATTAAATATTGAGTCTTCATCGTCATCAGCTCCTTGAGCCTTCACTCAACCTTACCAAGGGGCTATGCTCCGACGACTATGTCATCATCATCGATGAACCAGATCCTCTAAAACCTCCTCCAAAAAATCAATGGTTCTCATCACCTCTCATGTCCCTTATCGTCGTCAACACTCTATATCTCATCATTGGTTTGTACCGACTTTCCATCCTCGACGATGCTATGAATTAGCATAAACGACTCAGATCATTCATTTGGGCCTTTGTATGATCAACGGATCTTATTCTCCTTGAGATATCTTTATAAAAATAATCTTAATAGATCCAATGGTGGGGGTTAATCCTTCAATATATCTAAGGACCAAAACCTCTTGTCATTGTAAATATCTTCTCAAACATTCCCTTAGTTATTTCTAAGGACTTTTAGTCCTAAAAAATGGTTCAGATCTGGTCACCACACAAAATCAACGGCTGTGATGGTTCTGGGTCTTCTTTTCATCTTTGAATCCATATAAATAATGACACTCGAGTTCTCCTAATGACGATTCCCATTGATGAGTGGATAATATTAACTCACCATACCGAACCAATGGTGGTGATTCCTTCTGGCTTAAACACATGTTCTCAGTATGGGTTAATGCCCAATTTAGGGACTTAGATGATTTCAAGGCTTCTTTAGAGGTTTTTCCAAGGTTTTTACCAGACCTTCTTGGCCATCACCTTCACTCCCAAATGAGATTAAGGAAATCTATCTTCATAATTTATAACAAAGATGTAAATCCTGCGAACTGTTATTTCAAGGTAAGGGGATTTCACAGGGATCAATGCTCTCCAACTTTGTAGAGACCTTCCCAGAAGTCTGAGAAATTATGTCACCATCCTTCGGAAGAAGTTTTATACCTTGAAAGATCTCCATTCATAGGATTGCAATATTCACAGTAAATTAGTCTTGTAAAATATCGCAAGGGCTCAATACAGTATACAAATTTGCAAGAAGCAATCAATCCATTCATCAACAAGCATACACATCTAAAAATACAACTATAGGAATTCAACCATGAATTTCATTTCAATTACATAGAATATACAATTACTTATCTGATCACAAGTGTAACCAACCAACTAACTTTGGGTGTATGCCTTTTCACCCAACCATTGGCTCAAATGCACTCAGACTCTGCACTCTGGCCACCCTCATGCCAAGCCATGATACCACCAGGGAATCTCTCTCCCAGTTTCTTAGGAAGATTGGTGTGTGAAGCTTACTCTCCTTCTCACCACTTTTGGTAAATACTTCCTCACACTCACCTAGACCAGGCCTCATCAAGGTTTATCACATGCCCTCCCAACATCAAGCTTGCGGCCTCTTAGCTCATGTTGGGTTCTTGGACCCTCATATGATTCCTAAAACTAAAATATATTACATATATTTTCCCATACATGGGCTCACTCCCTTCATACCAGAATCCTCTGCTCCTTCCTTCTCCAAAAATCAGAAGGTCTCTCCCTCCCACTCTCACATTCACATGTTTGCTTCTCTTGCATACATCATTGAGGATGGTTCTCAACATGTCCTCTTTATTCTATCAGAAGGAAACTCATGGGTCAATTTGGGTGATTGTGAGATGATACTTTGTGGTATTTGTTAGAAATAGAAGTCACCCTCCGATTGCATAGAAGTTAATCCTAGTACCCATCAGATTATATGTCACTATGAATTATTTTTAAAGAGGTCAAATGGATAAGACTCTAGACAATATCGTTTTAACTTAGAAAACTAGACTAGCATGCACAGGAAATTGAGGTCTTGATCAACTTCAATCAATAAGTTGTAGTAAAGGTGAGTAGGAGGAAGACTTTGGTGAGGAAAATGTAGAGGCCTGCTATGGACATCAAGTCTTCAAGCGGCCTAAGGAGGAAAAACTTCAAACACAAGATCCTCTTAGATTCAAAGTTTTAGGAAACTGAAGAACACCATAACAACACTATAATCAAACATCCATCACAATACAGCTATAACAATCCTTGTGAATTATTCAATCATGAACACTTCAGTATCATAGGAAAATAAGATGAAGAATAAAACTGACTTATATTAAACAAGAAGTCTCAAATCCTATACATAACCAGAGAACCAGTGTGCTTCATCAAAACATTATAATGTGGGAGCCTTGCTCAACCATCAACGTTAACAAAATATCAAAAATACATACTTATACTTAGAATAACTACAACCACCAGAGGAGAAATGGAGTCCTGCATTCAAGGCTTTACTTCTGTGTATTCTTTGCATATTGTGCATGCAGTCTTCTATCAGACGCAAGTTCTTTCGTCTAAACCTTATCTGTCATATTGAGCATGAAGTTCTCTTTCGGACGTGAGCTCAACTTTTACAATGCTTTTTGTCTTTCCATTTATGTGGTGAGACGAGGCTTCAACCACCTCCCTCTCTTTCATTAACTACCTTCATTGGGATCAGGACTAGCATATTCAACTCGACAGCTTGAAAATGTGTTGGTATTTTGTAGGGAACACTGGCAGGCGGGCATGGACATTGATGATGATGAGTTGGCAAGGTGCTTGGTGAAAAATCGTGGGATACAATGAGTGAACGGTGTCCATGTGGAAGGATGTGGTTGGTGGTGACTAGGAATGCGTGAGCGCTAGTATGCGGGGAGTTGAGGTGTTAAGGGTGAGGGTGATGTGGAAAATGAGAAAGGGCTATGGTGGTAGAGCGGTGTGACAGGTCAGGGAGGATTCAACAACAATAGTGGAGGACATGGAGTGTGAGTGGAAGTCAGATGTTGGGAGGTGAGAGGGGGAGAAAAGACAGTGGGGAAAGGACAGGTGTATGGTTGGACGAGTGGAGGACAGGTGTCAGCGGGAGCATGGGCTGTATGGGAAGGTCATCTAGTGGTTATCTTGGAGGGGGGGTAGACGGTAAGCAGTAAAGCACGGGGGGGGGTCTAATTTGTTGTGGAGACAACACAATAGTGGGGGGCCTGCGTCAGAAAACCACCAAATTAGACCACCCCATTAAAGGAATAAAGGTTGGGGGGGGTTGATATTGGATGAAAACCATAGATCTGAGCATTCCATGCTCAGTTGTTGAGATATGTGCACTTCTTAGCACAACGCGCCAAGTCCATAAAATCACCAAAAACTTAGGATAAAAGAATAATATGGGTCGCACTAGGACCCATTTTCTTGATTTTTTCACCAAGGGGTTATTTCCTAAGGGAAAACCCCACTTTATCAATAACTTGTTCTAACATAGGCTCCATGGGGGATAGAGACCTCCCTATGAGGCTCTAAGAACTTTTGTAGATTCAGTGCCTTACCATTGGGTTATGGAGTCAGTTATTAAAACAAAAAGAAGAATGATATTTACAATGGCATGAAAAGCCACTCATGGCTCGAGCAAAGTACTTTTTCAGAAAATGCCCATTTACAGGGCCTCCAAAAACTTCATCATCCTCCAAATTCTGCAACTTGTAAGTATTATTTTAAAACACCTTAGAAACTTTGAAGGATCCAATCCACAGGGATTTGGATTTACCATGCTTGCATTTGTCTTGCTTGAGTGCATCCCATTTGAGTACTAGATCTCCCAGCTAGAAATATTATTTACTTACCTTCCTGTCAAAGGCTTGCTTGATCTTCTGTTGATGGTCATGTGCTTTGTCTAGTAATTGTTCTCTAGTCCATTGCACTTATACCAGCTTTTGTATTCTTCTGATCATATCATCAGGTTCTCCTTAGCAATCTTTGAAGAACTTTTCCACGTGCAAGGAAAGATGAGAAGGAAAAATGGCCTCAACTCCATACACAAGCTGAAAAGGAGAGACACCAAGAGACCTCTTTGTTGTCACTCTATCAGCCCACAAAGCAAATTTGAGCTTTGAATCCCATGTTTTTTTGTTGTCCTCTAGCAATCTCTTGATGATCTTTATAAGGCTCTTGTTAGAGTATTCTACCAATCCATTCCCTTGGGGGTAGTAAGGAGTAGAGTGAATCAATGCAATTCCAAACTGTTCACAAAACTGAATCAATGGTTCATCCTTGAAAGATGTATCATTATCAGTGACAATCATGTTCGGACAACCAAATATTTCCATAATATCCTCAAGAAAACCAATGATTACCTTGTGGGAAGAATTCCTTGGGGGGATGGATTCTATCCACTTGGTAAAGTAATCCATGGTAGTCAAGATCCACCTGTGTTGACCACTTGAAGCAGGATGAATTTCCCCAATAAAATCTAGGCCCCGTTGCTGAAAGATTCCTAAATCTACCACAGGATTCAATGGTAAATACTTGAGTTGCTAATTTCTAGAGAATTTCTGACACTTAACACAAGCTCTGATATTTTCACAAACATCGGTGAATAGACTAGGCTAGAAATATCCATCCCTGAGAATCTTATAGTCTGTGGTTCTCCAAAAGTGATGCCCCCCACATAAACTATCATGAAAATCAAACATAGTCTTTTGGGCCTCCTGTGGGTATAAACATCTCAAAAGCACTCCTAGAGGGTCTTTCCAATACAAGAGTTGATCAATAAGACAATATTTAATTGATTTGAGCTTTAAATCCCTTACCTTGTTCTTGTCCATACCATCAGGAGATCGCAGCTTTTGTAGAAAAAAATATAATGTCATTGTACCAAGCACATTCTTCCAATGGAGGGTTGACTTGAGGACCTATATCAAACAACTCAGTTTGTTGATTTTCTGAGCAAATGTTGATGAAATTAACCCCAAAATATTTGCAATTAGATTTAGCCAGTTGCCTAGCTAAACCTTGGCCTTTAATCAATTTGGTGGGTTTTATTTCAAGATCAAATTCCAGGATTTTGGAAATCCACTTTCTCCTTCTTCCATCTATGTCAGGCTGATTGAGAATCTCCTTCACAGAAGCTAAAGGGACATATGCAATGACTCTTGAATGTACAACATAGAACCTGAAATCCTTGAGGGATTTGACCAAAGCATAGGCCTATTTTTCCATGATGTCATATTTTAGTTTAGCATATCTCAATGCCCTACTGAAAAATGCAATGGGTTGCTCTAACCTTTCAACATTCTTCTGTAATAAAACAACCGCTACTGTGTCAGATGAAGCAAAGGAAAAAATAAGAAAATCCTTGGAGTAGTTTGGGCTGATGAGCACAGGTGCTTCAGTAAATGCCCTCTTGGTTTGGTTGAAAGAATCTCTGGACTCAGCAGTCCATTTCAATTCATTCCCCTTCCTGAGCATGGTTGTAATGTATTTGACCAATTCAGCAAAATTAGAAACAAACCTTCTTAGAAAGTTGATTTTACCCAAGAAAGACTGAACCTCTTTCCTGGATCTAGGAGTCGACAAGGACTAGATGGCCTCCACTCTGTTTGGATCAATATTCACCCCTTCAGTTGACATGATGTGCCCCAACAATTTTCCCTCTTGCATGGAAAATAAAGACTTCTTGGGATTTAAAGCGAGACCAAATTTTCTGCACTTTAGGAAAACCCTCCTCAGATGATAACAATGTTCTTTATTGGACCTGGAGAATACTGTGAAGTCATCTAGATAGATGACTACAAATCTATCTCTTTCTCCAATAAAGGCTATGTCCATGGCTCACTGAAAAGTTTCCCCTGCGTTCATCAATCTGATGGGCATCTTAGCATACATGAATGTACCCCAAGAAGTAGTGAAGGTTGTTTTGTCTATGTCTTCAGGCAAGACAGAAATCTTTTTGTAGCCAGAAAATCCATCAATCATGGAGATCCTAGATGCACCTGTCACCCTCTCTAATATGTGCTCCATCTTTGGTAAGGGGTAATTATCATTCTTAGAGATTTTGTTCAGGTTATGGAAATCGACACAAAGTCTAATTTATCCATTCTTCTTTCTCATCGGGACCAAGTTGGCCACCCACTCAAAATACCTCAAAGGAATTATAATCCTGGCATCCAAAAGATTTTTTATCTCTTTCTCCATAATAGGCAACAGCATAGGATTTATTTGTCTCAATTTCTACCTAAATGGTTTGGCCTCCTCCTTCAATGGGATCTTATGTTCAATGACACTTGTTTCGTATGTTCTGAGATCTTCATATTTCCAGGCAAACACATCAGCAAACTCTTTTAACAGTTCATCATATTCAGCCCTTTGTTCCCTTGACAATCTTCTTGACAATTTGAAAAATATTGGATCCTTCTTTGTACCAATATTGCACTCAGTTACGTTAGCATCATCAGTTGAACCTTTAACCTTCATTGCCACATCATTCTTGCCAAACAGTCTTTCCAAAGGAACTAGTCCCTTTGGAATATGATTACTAGGCAACTGAACAATATGATGATTAGAAACTTTGTTTAGAAAAACATTAGCATGAGGATCACTTTCATAATCATGATCTTGATAAATATGTAATGTAGAAAACTCATCAACAGTCTCAAGGAATCTTTTGATCTCGATATCATCCTCAAACACTTTCCAGTGCTTGACATTGTCAGGTATAGAGGGTCTATATTTCACTTCTACCTCATATTTGAGTTTAGGTTGAAAAGGGACTCTGAAATTACTTGTTGAAACATCCAAAGAATCAGCCATGGCATTCTCTTTTCTTGGAATAAATGAAATTTTGAAAGCTAAGAAAAAACTTTCAACTAGGTCCCACACTTCATTTATATAATTTCTTAGCCTAGGGTGCTTATCTTGATAGAGATTTTTTATCTGATGGACAATTAATTCAGCATCCCCAAACATTGATATCTCCTCAATACTCATGTCTTTTGCAGCCCTCAAACCCAAAACAACAGCTTCATACTCTTCCACATTATTGGTAGTTTCAAATTCTAACTTGTAGGAGAAAGATATAGGCTCTTGAGTAGGTGAAACAAAGACCACTTCAGCACCATCACCTTCCCTATAAGAGGCTCCATCAAATAACATCTTCCAAACAGAGGTGATCAGAGGAGAATATTCACAAAGAGTAATGGAATGTTTTATGATTTCAAGAGGAGGTTCGGGAGCATCAGTGAGCTGCAATAATCTGGATCCCAAATCAGTATCAAGTGAAAAAATAGGATGGTTGGTGGGGTTTTCTTCGTCACTAATAATGTAGGCCAAATGAGCTTCCCTGTAAAGTCTTCTATGCTCCCCCCAAAACACATGAATGGTAGAATATGTGAGGTTCACCTACAAGGGTACACCAATTATTTTTATCCAAGATCTTGACAAGAGCATGCCAAAATTTGGGGGAACATCAGCCACAACGATATCCATGACCACACTATTCATGGGAAACTAAAACAAGGTCACAACTAGATCTTTGATGACCCCAAGGAACTTCACTCTCCTAGATTCAAAAGAATATAATTCATGGTAAGTCTTTTTGATTTCTAATCCAAGTTCATCCATGATAGTTTTGGGCATGAGATTATGAGATGCCCCTGAGTCCATCAAACAGTTACGCAACACCTTATCATGTATGTTCAGTGATGTATATAAGGGAGAGGATGAATCATATCTATCTTCCACAAAAGTTCCCATTATGAAAACAGGCTTTTCATCTTGGATATTGACTGAGTATGTGGAATGAGATGAATGCTCAAACTACAACAGTTTAGAGAGGCACCTTTTGAAGTCATCATGCTTGACTAGCTCTGGAAGGGGTACAAGGATTCTAATTTTTTGAATTTCATGCTCAAAGTTAAAAGAGGAGGGGGGATTTAGAATTTCTCTCACTTCTAGGATAGGATTTTTGACCATTGGTGAGGGGTTTTGTGTCCTCTTTTATTTGTTGTTGTCAGCTACATCTTTAGCAGGATTCATTGTTTTGGTAGGATGATTAGGAATGTCAGCCTATACTTATTTCTTTTTGGACCTGAGGTTATATTTATTTGGATTTCTAAAGGTATTCTCCCCCTTACTCATCTCATTTAGTTGGTTGTCCATGAGAGACTCCTCATACGCATATTGGGTTAAATGGGGAAATGAGGAGGTGTCTCCAAGACAATGGATTTCAGGATAAATTTCTTCTTCTTCTCCTTCTTCATCAGTAACAAGGTTATTTTGGAGATGGGTTTGGATTTTATGATCATACCTATCCATGTTTCACTGATCTCTTTGGATAATCTGAGGGGTGTTATTTGGTCTTCTAAAGTTACCCCTATTTTCATCATTAGGGGGATTCCTATAGCTCTTCTTTCCTTCCAGTTTCAATCCTTCCACCTCGGCAGAAAGTGACTTTACCAGCTTGGTCAATTCATTTACTTGAGGGTGGGAACCTGAGGAACCAGAGGTTGAAGCTTTAGATCTCCCCTTTCCTCTATATCTATCAGCCTTACTCCTAAGTTTTTCAAATGCCAATATATTGGATTCCACTTCCAGGGCCACATCTTGCATATGAGCCAAGGAAGTAGTTCTTCTTTCTCTTAACAGGAGGCATAAATCAGGGTTGAAAGCACTAGAATAAGTAATTTTGGTAGAGTTTTCTATAGGTTTAGTATCAGCAGGAATCTTATTATACATTTTATTAAACCTTTTTGAAAAATCAGAAATAGATTCCCCTTCTCCTTTCTTAAGATATCCAAAATTTGTAATATAGTAAAGGAAATCCTTTTTATTCCCCCCAGTGTATTAAGAATGCATCATCTAGGGCTTCAATACCATCAATATATCCAGAAGCCAAGTCCCTAAACCACTTCCTAGCCTCTCCATCAAGGCTATGAACAAAAATTCTCATCCATACATCTTCATGCACAATGACATAATTGTCTGTGTAACTATAAAAGGTTGCAAGGTGCTCTTCTGCAATTATGTCTCCCTCACCTGTGAACTTAGGAAATTTCTTAAGGTAGCCACCAGCTGGGAGAGAATTCAGAGGCTGAGGCAGGACAAGAGGAGCGTATCTAGCAGCTACTATGGTGTCCATTATGTTTCTGGGAGGATTAGCACCTGTCATTGGGACATGAACTGGAGGAGAACTAGGAGGGTATGGATCTTGGATAGGTGAGAGTGGATTTGTGCTTCTGGGGGGGTAAGGAAACATATGAGTGTTTGGGGAAATGGCTACAAGGCTTGAAGGAACATAGGTTTCCTCCTCTGTAAATGCAACAACTCTAATAGGAGGAGGAGTAGTAAAGCACGTAGTGGGAAAATCTTCCAAGGTCCTGGGTTTGAACCATGGTACAAATTTAGGGGAAACATGAGTGTTAAATATTTTTCCTTCCAAACCAATACCAAGAGGTGAGAAATCAACATGAACACTCCCAAACTTTAAACTTCTGGAAACTCCAACAGATGGTATAACAGAAGAATGAGAAATAGATATTGGAGTTTCTAAAGAAGGATTATGAAAATTACCAGAAAATACCTGGTCCAGCAGTTGTAGTACCTTCTCGTGGGGCCTTTCCTTTTATGATAATTTTCTCTGGGTTATCTTCAGGCATTTCTAGAGGAATATGTGGAGTATACCTTGTGTGTCTACCTTTCGAAGCCACAACTGAAATAGTGGAGTCGCCAGGTGCAAGCTGCAATCTTCAATGGTACTGATATTTGATGCACCTTTAGAATCAGAAGCTCTTTGTCATTCTATCCCAAGGAAATGTCTTCAATTCATTCCCTTGCAATGACGCCAGAAATGTTAGCACTAGAAGTCACCCTCCGATTGCATAGAAGGTAAGCCCAGTACCCATCAGGTTATATGTCACTATGAATGAGTTTTAAAGAGGTCAAATGGATAAGACTCTAGACAATATCATTTTAACTCAGAAAACTAGACTAGCACACACAGGTAATTGAGATCTTGATCAAATTCAGTCAATAAGTTGTAGTAAAGGTGAGTAGGAGGAAGACTTTGGTGAGAAAAATGTAGAAGTCTGCTATGGACATCAGGTCTTCAAGTGACCTAAGGAGGAAAAAATTCAAACACAAGATCCTCTTGTTGAGCTCCAGTTTTGTCATATTTTCCGCCATACAAATACACTTATCATTACACCTTCTCCTCGCATTTTGTCACTAATATATCCCTAATTACACCATAAACCTCCATTATCTCTTGTTATTCATCCTATATTGTTAATACACAATTTTCCATATTTTTAGTGATTAAAGGATGATTATACAATAGTTTTGTCGATGATGGTTTAATCCTATGTTTCTATTTCCAAGCAGCATGTTCTATATTGTTCAGGTTCTGATATGTGCATTGTCCATGTTCTGGTACCTGTATTGTTCATGTTCCGGTACGAGAAGGTTCTACAGTCAACCAGTACCTGCACAGTCATATGGTACCTACAAATTCATCTGATACCCATGATCCATGTCATATGGTACCCACACTACATGTCATCCAGTACTCAATCCGTCTGGTACCAATACTGCGCTCATCCGGTACTCCAAGTCATCCGATACCAAAAGGTTCTACAAGTCATACGGTACTCACAGTCCATGTCATCTGGTACTCACACTCCATATCATTCGGTACTCACAATTCAACACATATAATACTAGAATGTTTCAGAAACCATCTGGTACTAGAATGCTCCAGGTCATCCGGTACCAGCATCAACAACAATCTGGTACTAGAAATAATTCGAAATTTTGGAAAGATTCTAGAGGAAAATAGGGTACATGGGTTTTGTCTAGAGTGGCGTTTACATGCGAAGACATGAGGAAGAAATTACCCAACTCACACGTGTGGACCTCCAACTCAGGGGGGGTGATTCTGCAAAAATTAGCAAAAATCTTAAACTGCCAACTTGCGCCTCGATTTCCTTGCAGATGGAATCAGATCTAGAAATTCTACGGAATGGGTTTTGTCTAGAATATGGAAAATTAAGTAAGAAGCGGAAATTTTTTCAAAATTAGAATTGGTTTGGAATATATGGGTGTGGGACTAACTCAAATCTACCCAAATTGCAATAAAACCTAGATTTTTGAGGATTTTATCTAAAAATGTAATATTTGAAATATGAGCATTGGGATTCGGTCCCATCGACTCCTCAATTATTATTCATGTATAAATAAGCCTCATACAACTATGAGAAGTAGCCATTAGTTTCATGAATTTTTTGTAATTAAAAGGTTTGTTCTTGTGAGGAAGCTTTAAGGAGTTAATTGCCATGTAAAAACAAAGTTTTTGATCAAAATGGAGAATTTACTATTGTTGATTCATTGTGCATCTCCTTGGCTTGATCTGATCTTTCTCAGCAGTGCTAGCCACCTAGGAAGGTCCCCTCAGTGTGGGTAAGCATTGCTATGTTCAATTTATTTAGTTTTAGTCCATTATATTTTCATTTTATTGTATGGTGTGTTGTCTAATTAGTTTTATCTTTAATTGCAATTTTAGTTCTTATTCAATATTAATAAGACTCAAGATTCATTCTTCATATGTGTGCATATTTATTCCAGTTTTATAACACCACTTTGTTGTTTTACAGAATTGAAGTTTTTTTACTCCTTTGAACATTGTTGACACTTGATTCATGTGACAGTTATATAATCCATTTCCGCATTGTCTTGGCATCAAGAATCTGGTTGGAATAAACAATATGTTTGTGGTATCATTGCTTGAAGAGCTGATCACTATTTGCACCTCTTTCATATGACAAAAATCTGCTCTTAGTAACATTTATAAAGTCACTTTTGAACATTGGATTTGATCCTTGCTCATGAGATTTGAAACACATGGTGTATATCATGTCTTTTTATTGAATCTACGTTCTTAAAATATAACAGTACAACATCTCATAGGACTGATATATTTACTGTGATTTCTATATTAATGTTGGTGCGTGGATTAATAAGTCTATCACGTTCAAGATTCAAACTTTGGGTTCAGGTTCTGGATAAGATAATTCTTTAGTGATCATTGTTGACATTTCTTTGTCTTATTATCACAAATGTATAAAATACACACCTTGAGGCCTGATGTGATCATGTGATTCTTAAATATTGTTGAATGCACTGATATGCATAGTATGTTGGCATCCATTGAACACAGAGTGCATTTCCTTCCATATATTCCTCTTCATATAGATCATTGTTACATATTTTTATTCATTCGGTAGATCCATTATTCTGTTAGGTAGATTTCATTATTGGTGTTGTATCCATTTGAATAATTTCCTTGGAGTTTTAGTTTCATTTGTTTACAAGTCATTTTCAGATTGTCTTCATTATCTTTTAATCTAGTTTGCTTTGATTTAGTTTTCTTGTAGCTTAGCTAACCACTACTGGAATCCATTGAAGGACAAGAAACTTAAGTAAGCTACTCATGATTAATCACACAAACATCACCCTAAGTTCATGAAAGACTGTGATCTAAGCCTTCATAACACTAAGTTATTCCTACGTCCCAGTGATGAATCCTTAGTGTTAATTTCCTGCAGTGTGGGTTTGAAGATTGTTTTGTCAGCTTTAGATTAGACTAGACTAGGCTTTGATCCTGCGTTTCCTACGCCTACACCTCGAAGCTTATGAGCCCCGATTGATAATTAAATGTGGGAATTAATAGTGCATATATTTAGCCCCAACATTTTGGTGTCATTTCAATCTACGCGCTCCTTATCAAAATGCGCCAAGGCCATCAAATCACCAAAAACTTAGGATAAAAGAATAATATGGGTCGCACTAGGACCCCTTTTCTTGATTTTTTCACCAAGGGGTTATTTCCTGAGGAAAAACCCCACTTTATCAACAAGTTGTGCTTTGGAAGTTGTTGTTGTCCTATCTATATTTCCATACATGTATTCATTGGGGTGGTTGGTTTTCCAACTACCAACCCCCTTCCATTAACCGATTTGTCTTGAAACCAGGAAAGGGAAATAACTTATTATTTCTAAATTAATTATCTCAGCAAGGAGATTGTCTCATCTTAGCATGATTAACCCCCTATGTAGGTTTCCTCACTCTTTCCTCTAGTGGTATCATGGCCAGTACTTTAAGGCTTCACCCCACAGTTATTTTTTGGCATTTCCCATTAATAAATAACATATTTACATGGAAATCATTAATTATAATTAATTATTTATAATCAAGGTTTTTTGAAAGGCGACATTACATATCAAATTTGACCCTAGCTCCAATATGCATGTTGGTAGAGGTTGTAAGTTCAATATTGAGAGAAATAGAGGATAAAGGAGATATTATAGAGCTCCTGGAGTGAAAGAGATAGGATAATTTCAAACACTCTAGAGAAATCGACAGGAAAATCATTCCCGAAGGGCCCAAGGCTAAATTTTGATCACCTAGGAACTTATTAGGAGCTAAAATAGGGTTAATTGCACCCTTGAAAGGATTAGTACCTTATTAGACAAGGTCTCTATCATGAGACCATGTCCTAAGAATCAATGCTAGCGAAGATGTGGGCTTGATCATCCAATGATTGCAAGCGAGTCTAATCCGCATCAAACAATCGATGTCACATTGTGAAAATGCATAGAAGATAACACATATATGGGGTGAGAAAAAAAAATTAGGATACACATGTTGAAGAGTGAATGGTTTTTCCTTACAAGAATATAAAAAGTTAAACCACTATCATTGGGTCGCGACAACGGTATTCTTGTTTCACCTAACCATGTACCAAGTCATTATCACTGCATCCAATGCAGTAGTTGACCTAGAGCTAATGCACCAGTCCACCTAGGACACTTAAGAGAGTCATAGATAGATTATAATATTGGTAGGGAACTCATCAGATCCAATCTTAGGCTTCCATGTGTATAAAGAGGGCCCACTAGGGTTTTCAGTCACTATATCGAACTTAACTACACATAGATCAAATCCAAATCCACATTAGCACTTACATGGATGAATATGGAGCCAACACGTGTTTATGGGTCCGTGGTGATGTCAGTGTAACATCACTCAAAAAATTTCACCTCTATCTACACTTTCAAAAGAATCAAACCATTGGGAAGGGGATGCATGTTTATACAAAGGAACGAGGAATAATATTTCAAGCGGGTGATGGATACACTGATGGCCTTCCAAATCAATTGGATATGATACAATGCATAAAAAGAAATTTGGCATCACATCTACATCCTTTCACCAATAATCATGTCATTACCTGCAGTTTATAGAGGATAGTAATAATTTTCCATACATCCACACCCACACAAGCCTCAGATCTCAACATATCAGGCCAGGTGCGACGAATAATTTTTCCCCATTAGTTGTCTTTGTAAGAACATTTCAAGCTCTTATAATAGAACTCCAAAATATAGGAAGAAACCAATGTGTGAGTAATTATTTTTCTAAATATTAGTTAATAATATGTCAGGTGTCACGGATGATGACCCACCTATACAATCCCTCCCCATAGGAGAAGATAATCATCCATATTGGCTACAGACGTCAGGAGAGTGTGTTCTGCATTTTTAAGGGAGGGAATGTCCTTCTCTAGTATCATAAGTTCAAAATTGAGTGTATTGGGATTCCCTCTAATCTATCCTAAGGTACAATTTCCAATCCGATCGGTCCACTAGAGAAGCTTGAGGCAGAAGATTTTATGGATTGGTCGATTATACCCTATTTTTTTGGGTGATGTCAGTCGAGAGGAAACAATCATCTTTCCCTCTCTCCTATAAATTTAGAGGATGTTCAACACAGTAATGGGAATCAATTAATCCATCCATAAAAATGTAGATAGAAGATTAATTGGACAACGAGAACACGCCCAACAACATTATCAATGGGTTAACTTTGGTGGTAAAAAGTTTTTTTTTTTACCCGGTAAAATTCAACTACAATTCAATTATAAAACCAAAGGCGATATCAAGATTTTGACAAGCAGTATCCATTTTCAAGAAGAATTATTGGATTAGCTGAACATTTTTCTCACAAACGAAGACGCCTATAAAACAAGGTAAGGATCTCATTTCTCGAGTCGAAACTTTGGGGAATTTAAGAGTTTCTTACAACTAGAGTTGTTTGATCATGATCCTCAGGCACAAATAGATAGTTATGGTTGAAGGATTCATGAGATTCATCCCATGTGTTATTTTTCAGTCCTCCATTCATTTTTTTATGCATGGGCTCTTGTAAAATTTGCCCCTCTCATTTTTGGCTTCTTGTATCATATCTCCATTAATAAAATCTCAAGCAGTAAGTTATATAGCATGTTAGTGTTACCGTGTGTTGTATACTTATGATATTAAAGTGATTTCCTCTTAACAATGACCACTTCTTTTCATTTCTTCATATGTTTAATGATTTGCATAGGGTACCTACATGGATTTAAATATTTGAACATGTAAATGTTTGATGCATGTTTAAACGAACTGTTATATGTGTTAGAACTATTGAATTCTTAATTGCTCGACACATTATTATATTTACATAAGACAAAAGATTCATTCTTTGTAGTGCCTTATATTATTATCTTGTATTTCTTCTAATTCACCATTTCCCCCACTCTTAAAATAAAATTTTCTGAAACAATCATGGACAAATGTCTTATGGAGTTGAATATTTTAAATATCTAGACCCATATTATTTGAGGACTTTATTTTTATAAGAGAGAGAGAAAAAATTACCCAGTTTTTGCATAATTTTACTTACTACAAGCATGGATTTAAGGAACATCCTGAGTATTTTCCCTTGGGGTTCCTCAAAGTCATTCCATTGACATCCTAGAATATCTCAAGGGATAACATTCAAAATGGCACCATTGTCGGGGAACGAAATTTGAAGATATATTTCCCTGGGGTACGACATTGCAAGCTCTGACTATTGACGATGAAATAAGCTTTAGACATATGGCTATTAGTTTTTCACTTGGTGACTCCAAAAAAGGTATATTTGGAACATAATAGGATATACACTAGAACCAACCCAGATCCTAAGTAAAATCATGTATACTCAGATTCAAAGAAGCTCGTGACCTAGAGAAACATCATAGAACGTCAAATCCCTTCATCTTTAGGTAAGCCTAATCTAGAAACATCTCCTTCTATTGTTCATAGAGGTAGTGAATATTTCGAGCTAGTTGACATACTTGTTGATTCATATTCTTCGTCTAAGCTTCCTCTTGAACCCTTAATAGATATAAATAATTATCCCATAGAATTTCGTCAAGAAGCATGTTCTTCCCTTAAACCCTTCTTGAAAAACCATGTCAACCCTCTGTGATTTGAAGCCAATAACTGTGTTCTGCAAAATATCATGTCCAACTTAGGAGGAGGAAGAGTGGGGGGAAACCCTCCCCCACCACCTTTAAATCCTTGGGTCACTGATATATTTTTCCCATCAAATTTTCCTTTGCATGTGCATGACCTCCCTAAAAACTACTTAAAGCTCTTTGCCAAATATGATGGAGAACAAGCTCATTCCACTAAAGAAAATATAGAATCCTTCCAAGATTTCACTAACAATCGGTTTGTGGAGAACGAGGATGTCTTCATGAGGCTATGTGTTCAAAATTTATAAGGATATGTTCTGAAGGGGTTCATATATCTTCATGTGGCCTCAATAGATAGACAGAAGGCTCTTGAGTTTACATTTATGAAACAATGGGGGGGGAAGAGAGACATTCTATATTACCTGACAAAATTTGGCTCACTCAAGAAGAGAGCTAATGAGTTTTTTGTGGAATTTAACATAATATTTAACAATATCTACAACAAGATCCCTAGAAACATAAATTGTTCACAGAAAGAAGCTAAAGTCACATATGATAGGGCTTTTGATGTTGACTTTTCCATCATATTAAGGTAAAGAGGAGCCCCAACTTTGTTGATATTGTGGAACGATGAAATAGATAACAAAGGAAATATGATTGCATCAGGTAAAATTAAACAAAAGATAGATCAAGTAGAAAGAAAAAAGGCTAGAGAGGATTGTAGTTCATCTAATCTAGCCAAAGATTCTCATGAATATAGGATGGATGAAATGTCGAGACTAATCATAAATTTGACAAATAAAATGTCAATATTCGAAATGGACAATGGTAATGCAAAACACGCTCCTCAAGAAGGATGGGCAAGGAACCCTAATTAGATCATAATACATTTTAATCCCCAACTCAAAGGGAGAGAAAGAAGAAATGAAGAATTTCCCATCCAACCCCCTGTGAGACCCAACAATGAAAATAACTTGGTGGAGGAAGCAACGAATGATGAATATGTCGAGAATCTAAAGGAAATACACAAGTTACAAGGGGAAAATAATTCCATGCATATAACACAAGATGATTATGAAGATTCCTTAAACAACATGAAACAAATCCCTAAAAGTGAATCAAATAAAGAATTGTTTTCCTCCATTCAGTATAGGATATTTTCTAATGCAATACAAGTTGAGATGCATAAGAAGTATCACCTCATACCTAGACAAAAGGAATCCAACTAGGATATCCAACCCCAACCTAAGAATAATAACCCAATTATTTTCAAGGATAAAGTCAAAGAGCTAACAAATATTCCCAAGGCTAATGAGGTTGGAGAACCTTCAAAAATAGAGAAAGAGGTTAAGGAATTTTAGGAATTAGTTCCACCTTTTAACATTGAAAAAAAAAATCCCAAAATGAAATTTTCTATCCCACATTGAGAAATCCATATAAGGAAAAGGATCAACAAGCCCTCCTGACACTGTAAATATGCAAGATGAGTCCCCCACTATAGTTTGTTTTCCCTCAAATAGATGAAAAAGAAGAATTTGTTGCACCTTTCTATGTGACATTGAATATCCATCACAAAATGCTACATAATTGTATGCTTGACTCTAGAGCATCACATAATCTTATGCCCAAAGTAGTCATGGAAAATATGGGATTGGAAATAACTAGACCATATCATGACCTCTATTCTTTTGATGCCAGAAAAGTGAAATGTGATGGGATAATAAAAGACATTGTAGTTACTTTGGCTTAGTTTCCTATCAAAATAATTATGATAGATGTAGTGGTGGTTGATGTGCCTGCAAACTATGGCATTCTACTATCAAGAACATGGGCATGAAATTTGGGAGGTACAATGTAGATGGACATGACTTATGCAATTGTACCAATATTTGGAGAAGAAAACAGGAGGTTATACAATGAAACAAAATTTTCTTATGTGGTGAGTGACCAAAACAATCCTGTGAATCATCCTATATATGTTGTTGATGAAGATCTTGGTTGTTTCATTATCACAATCAATGAAGAATACAAGGAATCCCTAACACTCACAGATCCTTTGGAAAACCCTGCTAAAGAAGTAGGTGGTATATGGAATATGAATTTTGATGGGGAATATTCAAAGGAAGGAGTGGGAGCTAGTGTAGTACTTATTTCTCCTAACAAAAACGAAATTCACTTGTCTTAAAAACTAGAGTTCGAGGCCACCAAAAATGTAGCTAAGTATGAGGCCTTGATTCTAGGCTTGGAGGTAGCAAGAAAAATGCAAATAATTGAGCTAGTGGCATTTGGAGACTCATATCCAATAGTGAAACAAATCAAAGGTCACTATCAAATAAGGAATCCTAGGATGAGGGAATATCGAAATCAGTTGGAATATAGGTTGAAGGTCATTTTTCTTATACATTTTAGACTCCCTATTATGAAACTAGTACAAGATGAGGAAGAAGAATATGATGATATACGAAGAAGAATTAGTCAACTGATTGAGGTCAAATGGGAAAGAGAAAAGGTCCAGATAAAGTCCCAATCTCACCAAGAAAGAATGAAAGAATAATTTGAAAAAAGGACCAAGGAAATAAATTTCATGGAAGGTGACCTAGTCCTAAAGTGGGATGCTAGAAGAGAAGCAAAAGGGAAGCATGGAAAATTTGACAACCTTTGGATTGGACCCTTCCAAGTTGTATCATATCGAGAGAATAATACATATGAATTGGCTCAACTGGATGGAGATTTGTTTGGGGATCCTATAAATGGGAGGTTCCTCAAGCATTTATTGCAGTACTAAATGTTGCAAGACTTTTAACCTTGTACATAAATAAATATTTTTATTTCTTTCCATGTATTTTTAATTTTACTTCATTCACCATTTATTACACAAGCAAATAGTTAGGCTTCTAACATTGTAAGTTGTTGAGAAATTTTGTGTCACCTATTAGATCAGATTTTAGGTGTGTGGGGAGCCTATCGTTTCAAAGTAGACTCCATAATCCCAACAGAAGAAGATGATTGGTCTATAGTTCTCAGCAAACCACAGGGATATGTTGTCCCCACTCGAGTTGATGTTAGTACCATATTTGACCCTAGCTCCAATATGCATGTTATTCAAGGTTGTAAGGTTGATATTGGGTGAAATAGAGGCTAAAGGAGAACTTACAGAGCTCTTAGAGTGAAATATATAGCATAATTTCAAAAAATCTAGAGAAATCGACAGTAAAATTATGCCATAAGGGCCCAATGCGAAATTTTGAGCACCTAGGCACTTATCATGAGATAAAACAAAGTCAATTACACCTTTGAAAGGCTTAATCCCTTCTTTAACAAAGGATATATCACAAGACCATGGCCTAAGAATCAAGTTCTAGTGAAGAAGCAGGCTCGATCATCCAACGGTTGCAAGAAACCCTAATCCACGATGGGTGATCAATATCGCATCGTGAAAATGCATGGGAGATAACATGCATATGGGGTGTGATGACAATTTTAGGAGCCACATGTTGAAGAGTGAATAGTGTCACCTGAAAAGAATATGAAAGGCTAAACCATTATCATTGGGTCACAACAACAGTATTTTGGTTTCTCCTAACCACCTACCCGATCATTATCATTGTACATCTATCTTCCCATTCAGTGACACCTAGAGCCGATGCAGTAGTCCACTTGGGACACTCAAGAGATTAAAAGATGAATTAGCATTCCAATAGGGAACTCGTCAGAACCATTCTGAGGTTTCCATGTGTATAAAGAGGGCCTACTGGGGTTTTCGGTCACTATATCAAACTCAACTAAACATAGGTTGAATCCAAAGCCACATCAATGCTAAAATGGAACAATATGGAGCCGCCATGTGTCTATGGGACTGTGGTGATGTCATCATAATGTCACTCAAAACATTTCGCCTCTATCTACACTTTCAAAAGAATCAAACCATTGGGAATGGGATGCATGTTCATACAAAGCCACAAGGAATAATATTTCAAGCGGGTGATGGATACATTGATGTCCTGCCAAATCAGTTAGAGATGATACGATGCATAACAATACATTTGGAATCACGTACATACTTTCACAAATCATCATGTCATTACCTTAAGTTGACATAGGAAAGTAAGCATTGTCCATACATGCACACCCATGCAAGCCCCATATCTCAACATATCAGGTCGGGTGTGACAAATCATTTTTCCCCATCAATTGTCTCCATAAGAATGTGTCAAGCTCTTATAAGAGAAAGACAAAATATCATAAGAAACCAATCTGTGAATAATTTGTTTTCTAAAGGTGAGTTACTCAAATTCCAGGTGTCACATATGATGACCCACCTACACAAACCCTCCCCATGGGAAAAGATAATAACCCATATTGGCTACAGACATCAAGAGTGTGTGTTCTGCATTTCATGAGGGAGGGAATTTCCTTATCTAGTATCCTTAGTTCAAAGTTGAGAGTAGTGGGATGTCCTATAATCTATCCTAAGGTACAATTTCCAATCCGATCAATCCATTGGAGAAGCTTGAGGCACAATATTTGATGGATTGGTGAATTATGCCATGTTTTGTTGGGTGATGTCAGTCGAGAGGAAAACATCATATTTCCCTCTTTCCTATCAAGTTTGAGTATGTTCATCGCAGTAGTGGGAATCAATTGAACCATCCAGAAGAATCCAAACAGAAGATTAATTGGAAAAAGAGAACACACAGAACAACAATATCAACAGGTTAACTCTGGTGGTAAAAAAAAAATACCTGGTAAAAACCAGTCACAAATCAGTTAGAAAACCAGAGGTGGTGTCAAGATTCTAACAAGCAGTATTCATTTTCAATAAGCAATATTGGATTAGATGAATGATTTTCTCACAAATGAAGACACTTATAAAACAATATAAGGAGCTCATTTATTAGGCCGACACTTTGGGGAATTTAATAGTTTCTTACAACCATATATGTTTGATCAAAATCCTCAGGAACAAACAGATACTTAAGTTTGCAGACTTCATGAGATACATCCTCAATGTGATGTTTCAGCCTGTCATTTCTCTTTTTTTACACGTGCCCTTGTAAAAGACACCCCTCTCATTTTTGGCTTTTTGTATCAGATCTCCATTAATAAAATCTCAAGCAACCATTTATATAGCATGTTTAGTCTTTCTGTGTGTTGTATGCTTATGATATTGAAGTTATTTCCTCTTAAAAATGACCACTTCTTGTCTTTTATTCATATTTTTAATGATGTGCAAAGCGTACCTCCATGGATTTAAATATTTTAAGATGTAATTGTGTGATGGATGTTTAAATGATCTATTATATGTGTTAGAACTATTGAATTCTTAATTGTTCAACACATTATTCTATTTTCATAATATATAAGATTCATTCTCTACAATTCCTTATAATATTATCTTGTATTTGTTCTAATTCACGATTTCCCCCACTCTTAAAATCAAATTGTACGAAAAACTCATGAACAAATGCCTTATGGAGTTGAAGGTTTTAAATATTTGGACTGAGATTGTTTGAGGACCGAGAGTTTTATAAGAGAGAGAGAGAGAGAGAGAGAAAATAACTTCCAATTTTTTGCAGAATTTTACTTACTGAAAGCATGGCTTTAAGGCACATCCTGAGTCTTATCCTTGGGGTGCCTCAACATATTTCCATTGATAGCCTAGAACATCTCGAGGGATAACATGATCAAGGACCAACAAGTTTCTAGCATGCCCAAACTCTACTCGTGGGGGTGCATTACGTGCACTTTTTATATTTTTTAAGGTATTTTGTAGGTGATGGCTAGTTGCTAGAGTAACATATGCATTCAAGTGTCAAATGAGCTTAAGAAGTGTCTATGTAAATTAGAAAAAGTATTATTAAAGGTTGAAATCAACTCTTTGTCCATAGTGTGATCAAATATGGTATAATGGATGCCCCCTAATATGTGAGGTTAAAAGAGAAGTTGATGGCTGAAATGCATTATAATGGATACAAGGGAATATAACGCATGAATAAAAATGAATTTCTAAGCACTTGGGATCGAAAAAAGACCTGAAAACATAAACCAATGTATTAGACACTCTCTTCCCTTAGGTGGAAATACCCATGCTCAGAGGTAAAATAAGCATTTCTACCAAATCAAATACACTATAGAACCATGAAGAATGTATATGAATACACTATATCAACCATGAATCTATGTCAACTTAGACAAATCATGTCCACAACAAAATATAATGTGGATCTATGTCTCAATATATACAAGGAGAACTTCTAAAACTGTGTGAATTACAAATTGGTTCTCCATGGTACCAATGATATAATAAGGTATTGGTATTGTATAGCATCCTATGTGGAGCATTAAGACAAATGAAACCATGACCAACTTCTTTAATCCAAATCTATATCATTGTATGATTCTTTCACATGTGAATAAATGATCGAAAGTTGAACATGGGAGAAAACCATCTAGCCACCAGGAATTAATGGATCCTATTGTCAAATGTGAGGTAGCCCACTAATGATGATAATGTTAATCAAGGTACAAACTACATTATAACAAGTGTGAGTAAGTGTTTTGAATTCAAACACTTATATAATCCATCAAGGAGGGGTCATTAATGAATTTCCATTGTCAAAGTTGAGGTAACCTACCATTGATTATTGAAATCTCCAAGGTAATATAAATATATCTATATATCATTTGTAGAGAAAAATGATTTAATTTCGATAAGAAGAGATCTTTTAGAAGGAGGGCATTAAGTAATTTCCCATCAACCAACATGAGGAAAAGTTGAAACATGATTTGTGTTGAAAAAGTCTTGGTCGATATTTTGAGTGAAAATATCACCAAGTATGACATATACATGCACCAAGTGAGAATAACACATGGAAAAGTCCCTCTAAATAATAAATAATAATGAAAGGAACTGGAAGAGATGAGGAAATCCACCAATGATGAAAATGGACTCCAAGGTACAACATGGATCCCAATATGTGAATAAAGGTATTGTTGTCAAACAAATGTGAAACTACTTAGTCAGTGACCAAGGATGTGGTGTCATATACTAAACACAATGTAGGTTACCAATGATAAAAGTAAACCTTAGGGTGCTACCCACTAAGTAATTCTTCCAGAGAAATGTGTTGAAGTCAATATGAGACCACCCACTACTGAGAAGGATATAAGGAATACCTCCCCACTAGCACAAGATAAATAACATTGTAAATGATAATATATTGAGACAACTTGATATAAGGAAGGTTGATGTTGTATGGACAAAATGTATTTGAGAAATGGCCATCTCAAGATAAAAATTTCCTTGAATATAAGTACTACAACTAAAATACCTAACCAACAATTGAGATCAAAAATACCAATGATACCACACTTCAATGTAGGAAGCAATGATGAAATATCCATAGTGATTGGAAGAATAACCAACCAAAGGAGTATAAACTCTAAATCAATAATAGCTTTTTAGGTAACACTGAAAAAAAATTATTAAGGAATTGACTCAAAACAAGTTCTTTGATAAAGGATGACATTTAATTACTACAATAATAAAACTTGAAAAGATATTGATTATCCCCCCCCCAACCCCCTCTCTCTCTTTTATAAATATTTGATTTGTTGTTTCTTTTTCATATTATAAATCCTAAAAAAGCATAAAATAATTCTAGAATTATAGTGGAGGAGATGAGTGTCATAGGGAATTCAACTACATTCCAAATATATAGAACATACCTATGAAAAAAGTGCATAACAGGTGATGTGTAGGACATGGGAAGTCATAAGCTTGTCTCCTCTAGGGATAAGGTTTTTGAAGTGCAACAAGCATATATGCAATGGAAAGAAATAAAAGAAAATGAATTTAATATAAGGAAAGGATAGTATACTATAGTTGGGAAATGGGTACAAAAGTGAAAGAAGCGATAATAAAATGCAACTGCAATTCAAAACAGAAAAATGAGAGCCCATAGGTAATGGCCAAAAAAACATGAGATAGAAATTATGTGGATTCTTCTAAGAGTCATCACAAGAGTAATAGGGCTCCCAAGCCTTTTAAAAACACTCTTAAATGGGTGCCAAATGGTATTGAGGTACTAAATACCACACCTATGTAAGGTAGGAAATATTGCATGAACCATGACGTACAATAGTAAATATGGGTTAACTCTCACACTACTATGGCATCAATCCTAAAGGAAAATGTGCAAAAATTAGACATCAAGTGAAAATTGCAGGGCATTAAACCTATTCCTAGATTCTAGTTCATAACATTATACCTCAAAGGTAAAAAATTTGATTCCTTAAAACATTGAGGAAATCACCTATAATATACAAAAATACAAGAAACCTTTCATGGGTTTAAGTGCAACTTAAATGATGGAAAAACACTGAATCAAATAGGTGTTAAAAGGTGAATAAATAGGGTGAAACCCTTTTATTTTTAATTAACTAACTTGGAATTTCAACTTGTGTAGCTCAAAAACCAATTCAACCATGATTTCAACTACAGATTCCAGAGAATTATATTTCTTAAATCCAAAATCATCGGTGCTAAGTAATTTAATATCCCTACCTTGTTACTTTCATCCATTTAATTTTGATTTTTTTTTTCAATTTGTAGGGTGATCCCAATATCTTTTTTGGGACCCCACATACATGACTGTATCTTTCTCTTTTCACAATCACAATAATAAGTCCCTAACCATGACTATACAAAGGGAAACCCATGATCAATCAAGACTATGGCTAAAGAAACCCATGGTCACCTCTAAAAAAATGGAAAAAAAAAATTACACTTTTAACCATATATTTAATTTGTTACTATCTCATTGCAAATAGATGGAATACGAATCATAGTATATGATGAGAGAGAGAGAGAGAGCATGACAGTGCACACATAATGAACCTACATGATCGAAATACCATAGATTCTTTGACAAATTATAGTCTCCTTAAAATTTTCCACTGTGTGAACATGAGGTGCCATGTAAGTCTCCTATAGAAGGTAATTGAACTATGGGATGTAGACAATGAGGCCTTCATCATTGAGGATGAAATATTTCACATTGATGTTGAGGATATCTATTTTATCATCGGATTATATTGATAAGGGTTTCCAATAGTTTTAAAGGGAGGACGGAGTGGCGTTGTCCATTCCAATATTGACTATATTGACATGTATTGTTAGGTTGGGACAAAGAAGAAGAGAAATTGGGTCCCTATTAATGACATCATCAACTTGATCTTGAAAACTATTGTGTTAAACCTCACTTGAATTTCTATATCATTCACCACACACTTGGCCTCTCACTCTCTAATGCACTATGGGGTATGATGTCTTGAGCCAATGGTCTTCGACTAGTGTACTAGAGTAATGGGTTGTATGAAAGATCAGTTAACTTCTTACAGGAATGGTGGAAACCAGATGTTTAGGTTTGGGAGTATTTTATTCCCATTTTTATTCAAGAGGCGCCCATCACTGTGACCATGTGTATTAGTTCAACCTACCAATCTTAGAGAGCCAAAGATGGTGAGTTAGACTGACGCTATGCATAGGTTGGGAGGAGGACCAATGTTGAACCCATTTACAACATATTTTTCCAACTATTGGTTCAAGCATACGGTCTATATATAGGACTATCCCTATGTAGAGATAGACTTTAGATATGACTCTGACATCCCATTACCACATGGAGAGTAGTTGAGCCCCTTGGGTGAGTAATTTTTAAAATATTTTTCAACATCTTTTAATATTTAGGATTTTCAATCATATGTAATTTTAAAGTTTTCATAGGTATGTAGAATTATTTTGGAAGGAATGCTTTACCAAAAACAATTATGGTGGTGTAAATATAGGAACAGTAAGACTGGACACGTTTCCTTGGAATCAATGTTTCCTAGTAGACAAGGATGAGGAGGAGGGTCATCATGTAGCGACACACCAAGTGGATGGAGACTCAAACATCTATGGTGGAAGTTGGAGAGACTAACTTGAGGACTTTCCTCCATATGATTGATCAAGGTTCCCCTAGAATTGCAAGACAATGTCATAGGAGTTACACCCATGGGCTCGCATTCTATGATGGCTAGTGATGATTATCATTGGTTATTGCAAGATGTAGGCAGGTTTAGGATAAGAGGATGAGTCCTCTTCACACCCCTCATAAGACAAAATAGGTAATGTCTCTCAAAAATATACTCAATATCCTATGGTGATACACACACACACATGCTTATATTGGTTTCTATCTAATGAAGCAAATTTATGATGCAATTTTCATTAAATATTTGCATTTTTGATAATGTGTTTAATTAATGTGATGCCAATTCAAAATGTTGGTTCCTAATGAATTAGTAAATTCATTAAATATCCTAGGAATGTGCATATAAGTAATCAATTCAAAATTGTGTTATAAGAGTATTCATGTAATACCCATAGGTCGAACCCCAATTGTAATGTACATATAGGCTGGTGATCTAGGACAGTTTGGGCCATAGTTCCTTTGTATATGTATTTTGAGGACATAGTTCCCATGTGGTTATTAGGATAGAGAGATATATGCTAAAATGGAAATGATCCCATCTTTGTCATATGTAATCACACTTGGATATTAATAAAATGAATCATTGTTGCAGACCCACTAGAAAAAAAAAGAGATGGGGGCCTATAACTCCACTAGAAAGGGAAAGGGGGGCTAAGAGTCTAGGAAGAAGAGCTTAAGCCAAAAGGAATATTATATTAATATTCCTAAAGTCTAAGATATGGATATAATTATATCCCAAGTTTCTAAAAGTGGGGGAATGTACCAAAAGTGGATCCCAAGGTAGTTCCTAACATGACAAATGTCAAGGTGGGAACATGCATATAAAAAGTGGGAGCTTGGTACATTTTCTATCATTCTTACCATCATTCTCTCATTATTCCATCATCTACTCTTGCCATACATGCACTCTACATCCATCATCCATTATTGTACTTGGGAATATTTGGAGTTGTTTTCAACCAGTAACCTAAGTAATTTGAGTTGAAGAGGTGGGTTTTCAGGCCCGTGTGTTATAAGAAGTGCATTGTTAGTACCATGAGCATTCTCTTCAGGTGAGAGAACTGCTAGGAATTATATTTCTTGACTACCAGGATGTAGCTACAAAGATCTGAGACTTCCTATATGGCATGCTACTGAAGCCCCCAGAAGGGAAGTGGGGTAGCTGAATGGTTGTTGAGTAGAGAAAGGGCACACTTTCTTGCATGGGACAGGTTGTGGGGAATGAGAGATTGTAGGCTATTTGTTGGGTTGGAATTGTAGTATGAATATTTATATTGATAGTTGGACCTTAGTTTTGCTTAGAAAGCCTCCCCCAGTGGAGTTTCTATCCCCAGCTTGGGGGTGACCTGTTGCTGAGATTTTATGAGTATAAGAGTCTATGGCTGGGAGGAAATTTTGAGGTCTGCATGAAGTTGGTGACTTATTTACAAAATACAAGTGTCTATTATGTGTTTGTTTTAATTACTATGTTCTTATTTATCTATTTTCTTTTATGGTAATTTATTGTTTTAATTATACTTAAGTTTATATGTTGTTATAAATTCATTTACGCTCGTATGCAGATCATTTAAGTAATTAAATGGTATCAGAGAGTCATAAATTTTATGTAGCATAGCCCATCTTGGAGATGGGGATGCTACAATGTGGTATTGGAGCTCCAATATCAAATATCCATCATGAATTGGAGGCCACGTGTTAGCTGAAATGGAAGAAGGGTGATGTGTACTTCCATGGTGTTAGGGGCATCGTGGCAAGTACATGGTGGCAATGACAAAATGTGTGGCAAGTTGTAGGTGGCAGGTGAGGTGCCTGCCTTCCTACAGTTTATGAGTCCATGAATGAAAAACCGTAATGTGGGGGTCCCCTAGTGGTTTTGGAAGCCACTAGGGGGGGATTCACCATAATCCTCCACTTTGTGAGGCCAAAAAATGATGGTTATCCTTTGCATACCCCCCCTTCTATCAACATGTAGTAGGTCAGGGGGGTTGTAATGCAACAATGATCGTTGATCGTTGTCAACCCACTCTGATCCTCAAATGTTGGATATAAATGACATGTAATATTATGCGCAAGTGGAGAGTGGGCATGGGATGGGGCCCTCCCATCCCCACGACCTAATGAATAGATGCCATGCAGGAAACTATGGACTATGGGCCCAAAAACCACAGTATTGTATGCCTGCGAAGGTAAGAAAAGGAAAAAGGGGTAAAGGAAGGTAGTGGAGGTTTAAAAAGAAAGGCCAGGTGGGAAAGGGGATGACATGGAATCACTCTATGGGTTCCAAGTGGACCAAGATGCCACGTAAGCATCTCAATCAACTAAACATTCTCAGAAATAGTAAAAATTTGACAGAAAATTGCAGTGATTTGCAGGTCATGTTTTTGCAAGCTATTTTCAAAGGCCTAAACAACATTTTTTGGAAATCAAATTTGCACAAAATTTTGTGTCCTTTGAGGAAAATTATTTTTTTTCATTTAAAATGATAGATCTTAGAGAGATCTTTCTAATGATATAAATTGTTGGTCAAACAGAGCCTGTATGAGGGAGTTACATGCCAAACAATGGAGGGTAATTTTTGGGTACCAGTTCATTTTGAGAGCCATAACTTCCTACTCCATAATCGAATTGGGGAACATGAGAAATCTACAAAAATATATTGATCCATAGAAGACATACATGGACTTAAATTAATATTTTGAGCACCTAAAAATGCACAACATGACATAGAAGGCACATGTAGAATTTAGGACTAAAAAGATAAATTCGCCTAAAACTTCAGCAAGTTGTATCTAGAAGTTTGGAGATCAAATGGAGAAACTTGGAAATCTTGTTCAAAATATGGTCATGAAGGAATCTAGTTGATATTCTGTCAAAACTCCAAAGGAGAAGGTACAAATATGCATGGGCATAACTAGAAATTGCACCTGGTTGAAGGGTGAGCAGAAGGAGTAAGTGGGTATTGGTTAAATGACCATAACTTTCTACTCATAACTCATAATTGAGCAAGGAAGTAGTCATTGGAAAGGTATTGGACCGAGGAGTCCATTTATTCACCTAGAAATGTGAATAAGGATTTTTAATTCACAAGAAAACAAAAATACTCTTTCTAGTGTATTTAAAGGGAAGAATGGTGCATAAATTGATAAATTTGTTAAAATTATTATAGTCTAAAAAATCCCATTACCTACACATTTTGAAGAATTAAGGGGAAATAAATTATAAAAATATCAACACAAAGACGCTTTGAATATGCACGAAGTACTTACAACCATGAAGATGAATTCATGGGTTTGTGTGCCAGCATGGGTAATGCATAGACATTCAAATGGGCATGGACAAAGCAAGGAGGAAAGCATGAATTTGGTGGAAACTATAAAGAGTATCCAAATATATGTTAAAATATATAAGGTTGATAATGACAAGCTTCTAAAACACAAAGAGTAGAAATATGGAATCAACATCAAGTTGTTGCAAATCTTGGTCATAATAAAGAGGAAGGTGGATAAGGGAACAAACTCAAGGAAATCAAAGAGCCAAAAATCTCATGATAAAAGTAGAGAGTCTAGAAGTGTTGAAAGAAATAAACATCACTCACCAAGACATTCAGTTAGAAGAGAACACAGTAGTTCAAGTCCATCTCTTGTCAGAAATCATAAGAGGAGGTCAGGGGTAGATGAACTACAAGGAGAAATGAAAAATATCAAGCCTCCTACCTTTGATGGTGAGCATAAGAAAGATTAAGATGTTGAGATGTGGATATTTGGGATGAGGAAGTACTTTAAGTTGCATAATTAATCCTCACAAGAAAAAGGAATAATTTTCATCTACCAACTCAAGGAAAAAGAATCAATGTGGTGGGACCAATTTATACAAGTGCAACACATTGATGAGAACAAGGTTACTTGGAAGGAGTTCAAAAGGTATTTCCAAAAGAAATACGTTACCAAGCATTATTATTATAGGAATATGAAGGATTTATTTGAACTCAAGCTTGGGAGTATGACCATGGATAAGTATGAAAGGAGATTTTTAGAGAAGCTAAAATATGTTGACTTCATCAAGGATGAACAAGTCAAGATTCAAATATGCCTAAGTGGGATTCCATCAATTTTCGGTGATAAGATATAGTATGATGATCCCAAGACACTGGAGGAAACCTTAAGGAGAACTAAATTCCTCTATGATCAACATAGAGGAAGACAAAATTTCCAAAAGGATTGGGAAGACAAGAAGAAAAGAAAGATGGAGCAAAGGAACAAGAGGACCAAGCCACCATTATTTAGAAATAATTCTCAGGGACAACTAGCTTCTAAGGAGCCCAAAATGACAAAAACAATGGGGGAAATACCAAGGCAGCATCCTATTAAATGTTATGTTTGTGAAGGAGATCACATGTACAGATATTTCCCTCATAGAGGTGAAAAAGTGAGGAATGTTCACAATGTACATCAAGCTAACATGGGCAGAAGCATGCCAAGGATCTATGTAGTCCTAGAAAACAAGCGAGATGAGTTTCAATATAATATGATTGAAGTGGTAGGTAAGATCAATGACCAACCCATTGTTATTTTAATTGATTCAAGAGCTATTAATAGTTATTTAGATCCTAATATGGTCAAAAGATTTCATTTTCCAAGAAGAAATCTTGGTTGGAGAAGCTAGCTACATGAGCTAAAAGAATAATTAATGAGATAGTTAAGGAATATGCAATATACATGAAGGGATTGTGCACAAGGGAATATTTGATCATCATACCATTGGGATCATATTATTTCCTTATTGGTATGGATTGGTTAGAAAAGTATCATGCTATCCTAGATTGTTATAACAAGGATTTTACTTTCTTGGATGAGGAAAGGAACTTGAGAACAATACAGGGTATTCCAAGGGTGGTAACTATCATAGAATTTGCATCCTTGTAGATAAATAAAATATTTAGGAAAGGGTTCCAAATATTTGGAGCACATATGGAAGTGACACCTAAGGATAAACTACCAAGAATTGAATACTATGAAGTCCTAAAAGAATTTGAAGATGTATTTATAGAAATATGCTATGAGTCAAGGAAGTTGAAAGAGAACAAGAGAATCTATGCCACGCATGATTTGGAATTGTCAGTCATAGTGCATGCATTGAAGATGTGGAGGCACTATCTCATGGGTAGAATATTTGAGTTAAAAATAGACCATAGTGGTTTGAAATATTTGTTTGAACATTCAACCTTGAATGTCAGGAAAAATAGATGGTTTGAATTCCTCAGTGAGTATGACTTTGATATTAAACATATCGAAAGAAAGGAGAATGAGGTGGTTGATGGAATCAGTGGGAGGGTGCATGAGATGCATGATACAACAATCACCATGTATAAATATAATTTTAAGAACATAATTTAAGAAGCTACAAAATCAAATCAACAGTACATGGAAACAAAGGAAAAATTACAGCAAGGTAATTTGCAACAGAAAATAGAAAATCATGAGCTAAGGGAGGATGGAATCCTCTTATTCAAAGGTAGAGTTTATGTGCCTAATTTTCAGGAGATGAAAAATATGGTTCTAAGAGAGATGCATAATGTGCCTTATGATGGGCACCCAGGTTACCAGAAGGCAATTGCAGCAATCAAAAGCCAATATTTTTGGCCAAGTATGAAGAAAATGTTAGTTGATTACATTTCCAAATGTCTAGAATGTTAGAAGGTCAAGGTTGAACACAAACATCCAGTTGGTATTCTACAACCATTACCCATTCCTAAGTGGAAATTGGAAGTGGTAACAATTGATTTCATCACCAAGCTACCTAGAACAGTGAAGCATCATGATTCCATGATGATGGTGGTGGATAAGCTCACTAAAGTTGTTTGTTTTATTCCGGTGAAGCTAACTCATAAGGCAGATAACATTGCATATATTTACATGAGGTAAATTTATAGGCTTCATGGTGTACTTAAGGAAATTGTGTCTAACAAAGATCCCGAGTTCACATCAAACTTTTGGAAGGGATTATTCAAAGGATTTGGGACAAATCTGAAGTTTAGAAAATCATATCACCAAGAATCACATGGGAAAACAAGGAAGGTAAATCATGTGATTAAAGATATGCTAAGGATGTATGTGATGGATAAACCATAAAAATGGGAAGATTATCTACACTTGGTTGAGTTTGATTATAATAATGGGTATCAAGCATCTTTAAATATGAGCCCATTTGAGGCACTATATGGAAAAAAGTGCAACACAATAGTGAGTTGGAAAAACCCAATAGACAAAGTAGTGGTTGGGCCAGAATTGCTCAGAGAAATGAAAGAAAAAATGATGAATATTAAGCAGAATCTAAATTTTTCCCAAGATAGGAATAAAATCTATGAAGATAAGGGTGGAAATCACAGAGAGTTTAAAGTGGGTGGCCATGTGTTGAAGGAAAATCTCCCTGTGGACAGGTAGATCTCCTCTTGAGAGCTAGACTCTTAACTCTTAAGACAGAAGATGCTTATCGTGGACACTGACTTCCTTTTAGATCTAGATAAACTAATGTGTGAGGAGAAAGGAGAAAAGAAGTACCTTTTACCGGTGTTTGTCCCTGCACGGTCCGAGTTGAGCTCCAATCTTACGCTCCTCGATAAGCCCTGTAGACAAACAAAAGTACAAAAAACTTCCTACTTTACTGAGATTAGCTCGAAATAGATCTATCTATAAGAGACAAATTCATGTGAGATCGAACACAGTATTGAAATAAACAGGCCAAGAATATTATATTCATAAGAACAACAATGAAGAAAACTTACAACCATAGATGTGAGTGCAACATCTTCATCAAGTTCCCCTTGTCCAACCCTTTCTTAAACAGTCCACCCACACAAAATGTTGATGCTCCAAATGACATACCACTCATGAGATCATAAGTTTGGCATAATTCTCAATCTCCATTCCCCCTCCTCCATGGAAACCCCTCATTATATAGGATTTGGAGGTTTAACCACCATGGAGAAGATATCTCATCAGATCCACTAAGAAAGGGATCTCTAATATATTTGGGGAGAAAATATCTCTTAAGGATTTTGGGGAGGAAATATCTCTCAAGGATTTTAAAGAGGAAATATTTCAACCATCCATGAGATCCTCCACCTTCCCTAAAAAATAGGAAACCAAATGTGAGGTGGATCTTCACACTTAATTACTTTCTTTTTCATGAATATTAATAATAATTCATGTGCACTTGATTCTCACACTTAATCCATTTATTTTCCATGAATATTAATAATAATTCATGTGTACTTAGTATTTCTATCCTTCATGTAATATATCCCTCCTCCACATTTACTAGGGATTGTGACATAGGTTATTCCATGGTGTCAAGGTGTATGCGACACTTATACGACACTTAGGGTGAGGTACCTAGGTGTGAAAATTTCATGTGTAACAGAATGCCCCCTAAAGTGTGAGGTCAGAAGAGAGAATGATGGCTGAAACACTTTACAAATCTTCAAAGCAAGGGTGTAGACTCGGAGAACCTGGTAGAAGTTGCACACAAACATCCAACAAATATTATGACATGTTTCAAACCCAAGGCAGGCATACCTATGCTTGGGTGATCAAGACTTGCAAGATATGGCCGCCATAAAATACACTGCGGATCCATAATTATATTGATAAAAAGGTATAGCCACTGAAGATACACTATGGATCTATAGTCCCATGACCTGAACTGATCGTAGCCACGAAGAATACACAGTGGATCTATGAGATGACAAGACATAGCCACGACCAATACAAAGTGGATCTATGTGACAGTATATGTGTCATTGTTCAAGAGAAACTCCTTCGCAACCTAGGAAAAGTACATATAAGAGTGACGACTCAACCCAGGGTCTTCTTATCGATCCTGATGTAGTACGAATCTAACCATGCGAATAGATGTCCTAATGTCGAACATGGTAGAAACCACTTGATTACCGGTCAATGATGTAAACCATTAACACGCGTGAGGGAGATCACCATTGATGTCAATGATTCCCAAGGCACTCTAGTACATTCCAACGAACGTGAATGGATGAGTTGAAGTCAAACATCCATGGAATCATCCGGTCAGAGGTCAATGATGTAAACCCACTGTCAAATGTGAGGAGGCTTGCCATTGAGGCATGAAGGTCCCAAAGTACTAACTGGTTTCTAAATCTAGTTCCTAGATAATGTGTTGAAGTCGACGGGAATAGACTCGTCAAAGGAGGGCCTTGATGTATCCCCCACCAACGACATGAAACGGACACAGAGATGTAATTGGTAGATCAAATGAACATGGACTGACACAGGTATTGAGACAAGATATTTGTGATGGATGACTCTCGAGGCAGATACTTCCCTTGAACACTGAGGCACAATAGCAGAAACATGACATGGACCAAAACACGATGATGCAGTGGATATTGTGACTTTCGTCGGGTGACCCAAAGGAGTAAGAAAAACTCATAGGATTGGTTCAGTGCAGAGGTTTAGCGGATTAAGATGTGCACAAAGACAAAGTGTCGTGTTCAAGGGCGACTCTAAGAGTTCATTGGTAATGTTCTAAAAAAATGCTTGGCTTGCTTCTTTCAATTTTCCCCCATCCAAATAAATGAGTACCTCTTTTTAATTTAACGAGCTTGAGGAGGGTAACACATGCTCGATGTAACTTACCTTCGGTAAGTCCCTCTTCCTTTGTTTAACGAACTAGAAGAAGTAAGGGTTCGTTCCCATATGGGCCCTTCAATGTATGATGGTTTAACGAGTCCTGAGAAGGTAAACTCGAAGGTTTTTCATGATTATAGAGTCTGGAAAAACACTTAAAAGAGAACTCTCTCAATTCCTTTTTCGTAAAGTAGTCTGATGAGACCAAAAAAGAGATAAACTATCGCTCAACAGATTTTTTCTTCAAATACTTTAACGAGCGTGAAGAGAACAAAGTCGCTCGGCAATCTTTTCATGTTTAAAGAGTCTGAAAAGAACTTAAAGATGACTCCAATGTTTTCCTTTTTTGTAATGTTAGTCTCGCGAGGCTGAAAAAGAGATAAATTATCACTCGAAAGACGCCCTTTCAAACCTTTTAACGAGTGGGAAAGGAAGCAAGATCACTCGGAAATATTTTCATGTTTAGAGAGTCTGAAAAGAGCTTAAAGGAGACTCCAAGGGGTTCCTTTTTCGTGTATCCATACAGGTCCGAAAAAGAGATAAAAGTTTACCCGAATGCATTCTCATTTATTTACGAGCATGAGAAAGAACAAATACTAAGCTCGGTATGCCCCCATCTTGAAAATATAGTGGCTTAACTCCAGAATGATCATCAAAGGCTGGAGACATGCCCCCCAAGCTTCAACTCATTCACTGACTGTGAGGTTGTCACCAATTGCTCTGCTAGATGAGAAAAAGGGGAAGGGTGGATGAAAAGAAGGTTCAAGAGAGGTGATTGTTTCATTTGTTAACGAGCTTGACATAGGAAAAGAACTATGCTCAGGGCCTCTGTTTCATTTTTTAACGAGCTTGCTACAGAGAAGAGAAACTATTCTCATGATTGCTTCTTGATCATGGCTTCTAAGAGGATAATGCTCTGGAAGGATACCATGTCAAGGGACAAAACTCGATCATGGCCTCCAGGAGATCTTCGCTTGATGGAAGATAATCACTCGGGAAGGAACACATGTCGAGGGTCACGATAGGAGTAAGGAGATCAAGCTCTAATAACCCTACTGAAGAGATCACCATGTCAACTACCAGATCTAAATCATCAGAAGTTGAAGTCATTGGAGACAACGCCACATAATTGACATGTGGCGGGGGCAATATTGTCTGCATATAAGAACCATTTAGGGAGGTAATCCCGTCAGGACTAATGAATGAAAGTTGATTAATAGTCACAATTCTTCCATCATGAGGGAAAGATATCACACGAAAAAGAGTGGACACAATAGCTTTCATGGAATAGACATAATCCCGCCCAAGGAGTAAAGATAAATCCAAGGGATCTCGGACTACCATGATATCAATAAAGACAGTTTTCTCTCCCAAAGTTATGGGAAACTGAGGGAGGGTCCCTAAAGGTTGACTAGTTCTTCTGTTAAAAGCTAACAAATTATGTGTAACCGACACTAGTTGTGGACAACCCAAAGCGTACCAAGCAACAGAAGACAAAATACTAACAGACGCACCTTCATCTATCAGCGTTTGAGGAACATCCCAACCACAAATCTATATTGTAATTTGGAAAGGAATGTGAGAGGGAAGACGAGGTCTAGTTAGCGCACCCCAATCAAAAAGGATGGCCTCATTACTTGGAGGGGGTTTCACGGGAGAAGGAGGAATGCCCCTCGGCATGGTAGATTATGTATCAATGAGAAAAACATGGGCAGTATTGGGTTTACTCTCTAGAGGGAGAGTAGGATTGACCTATTATTGGATTGGATCGACCATGCAGGCACTCTTCAAAGGAAGAGTGGGATTGACCGATGATGGAATCGGATAAACCACTTTGGCACTCTTCGGATGAAGGGTGGGACTGACCGAGGAAGGGATTGGATCAACCACTTTGGCACTCTTTGGATGAAGGGTGGGACTGACCGAGGAAGGGACTAGATCAACCACTTTTTCACTCATCAAAGGAGGAGTGGGATCGACCGATGATAGAACTAGATCAACCACTTTGGTTTCATTCTCCAAGGGGAGAATGGGGTCTATGGGTGGAAACAGATCGACCGCTTTGGAGTCACTCTCTAACGGGAGAGTGGGATCGACCGAGGATAAAAACTGATCGACCACTTGGGTTACACTCTTTTGATGAAGAGTGGGGTTGATCGATGATGAAACTGGATCAGCTACTTGGGTTTGTAGTTCAATTGAGGAGGAAACTAGATTTACCACCTGATCAACCAGACTGACCAGGGATGGAACCAGATTGACTAGTTCATCAACTAACGATGAGTTGAGGGAAATCTTACGATAACCTTTTGAAAGTTGAAGTTTTTCCAAAAGAGAAGAAGCCTCATCCACGCGAGGACAAAGGTGATACTAATGATCACCCTTGCATAACATGCAAGGAAACTTGACAGTTGTCTTCTTCTTACCAAACTTAACATCACTAGTTGACGGGGTATCATTGACATGTCCAGTAGAGGTCGATGACGTGGAGGACCACAATTATAAGACCTTGATAAGACTGGGGCAATCCCTCATAAAGTGGTCACCCGTACAAAGACTGCAAGGGAATTTGGGTTTCGGATTCTTCATTTTAATCTTGTTGACCTCATCAACACTCCCAGTACTGTTAACAGTAACTAGTTGCTTAGAGCCAACAACTGATGTTGTTAGGGCCTTGGTCCTTTTTGGGCTTTTCTTCTTCTTCTCTTTCCGTTTCTTCTTCTTATGATCAACCTGGCTACTTTCTTTAGATCTTTCACTAGGCGAAGAAGGAGAAATGGAAGGAGACTTGATGGAAGAAGAAGGTGAAAAGTTGACATGAGGTTGATGTGTGGGTGGTGTAATGACATCTAAAGTGTTAGGTGCAGTTGAAACATTGGGAGGATTCGGGATCACCGGAGTGGGGAACAACCAAACTGGTAATCCGATGGTGAGTCCTGGAAGACTCAGTGTGGTAATATACGGAGGACCAAAGTTTCCAAATGAAGGAAAGGTATAAGGTTCCCCAAGAGAAGGGGTTCCTCCATTGGTACTCTCGAGATTCGATGCCATTATAACTGACTCGACCTAAGGTCCACTAAGTAAAACAAACAACACATACTATGAATCTGAGAAGCAATCAATCAAACAAACCTTCCTACGATGAAACCACTAGTTGGTGATGAAATCCAATGTCGCGAGATCAAAATAGGAAGGGGCGGGGATAGAGCGGGTGGATCAGTTACGTTGGTGACCTGCTTAACGGACTTATGCCTTGGTGCAAGATTCCACACAGTAATTTTGGATTTACCCTCCAAGGAGCCCGAGTGAGTTTGACCAACATCTGCTCCAGGTACAGTGAGACTTCCCTTCACCGTCACATTATGTGGGACCCTAAAGATTATGGATACTAAGGTCACCAATTCGTAGTCATCCCCTAGGTGGGTACAGTCGACAGTCCAGTTGGAGTGTATGGGCAGGATAACAAGTCTGAAATCAACCCGAGAGGCTCCCACACATAATTGTGGGTATACCTTCAAGTGACCCCCAATATACAATCTGACCACTACAAACAGTTGAACCACGGAGGGATAATCTTTGTAATTCGCCCGAATGTGACCTCGTGCGTAACCCCTGTGTGAGAGGGGGATCCCAGAAAGCCTATACGACAATTGGATTTCACTCTCCCTACCGCAAGATACTAAGTTTGTTTGATATATTTGGAAAGTTATCCTTTCAACCTATTCCAAAGCCCTACACCTTAAACTAATGTAGGTTTGCTAACAAAGATGTAAAAAGTCTGATAAATTTTAGTTTATCGCTTGATTTTTAAGGTTGTTGTTACTCAAAAGGAAAATGGCATGGAAAATATGGTGTTTTGACTGACTCGAAATTTATGCAAAGGGATGGATATTTAATATTCTCATTTCGATGAAAACTATGCTACAAGAAGGAGAAAACATTCATCATTTTAGATGCACAATGTCCCAAAAATGCCCGAAAACATGCAATTTCGCTACTTCAAATGCAAGCTAGTTTCACTACCCAAAATCAAGAATGCATATATGTTCTTTGTTTGATTATGATGTATACATAAAGTAAACACAAAACCTTCAATGCTCCATTACTTTCAATCAAGAGAAAGAGTCATATGTAGATGCAAAAGACACGAAGAAAAAGACTACAAACAAAGCACGCACTCAAGGTAGTGAGAACTGAAAGAAAAAAAAAAAAAAAAAATCTTGGTCTAACAAGAAATCAATCAAGGATCCTAAAACCAACAAGCATCCAAGGAGTGCAATAAAATGCAGAGAAGAATCCAAAAAGAGACAGGGAGAAAGAGAAAATACCCAAATTGTCCCGACAAAACAAGCAGCTAGAAAGAGCAATTTTCACATTTCTGAAAAGGGTTTCAAGCTTAAATAAAGACAAGAGGGAGTGATAAGCATCAAAAACTGATTCAAATAACTTCACAAACCATTCACAAAGACTAGGTAAATATTTCCACAAAACTGGTTGCAAAAAACTAATGAGAAAAAGGCAGAAAAAAACTCAAGAAAGAAGTTGGCGCTCCCCCAAAAGGGTACACAGAGTGTTATAACGTTGTATAAGGCCTTTAGGGAGTGTTGGCACTCTGATATCAAGGGAAAGGGGCGCCAGGCTTCCTAGAAGCTCAGAAAAACAGCCAAAAAATTGCAAAACATTCACCCATAATGCATAAAAATTGGTGAAAATGTAAGTGAAGATGGGAGAAGGATAATGGATCATAAACAAACAGAAAAAGTGATATGAAAGGTGGTAAAATGGAAGGGACAAACCAAGGAAATACAATAGGATTCCTTCCCCAATGAAGTCACCAATTTTTGTTGAAGGAAAATCTCCATGCGAACAGGTAGATCTCCTCTTGAGAGATAGACTCTTAACTCTTAAGATAGAAGATGCTTATCATGGACATTGACTTCCTTTTAGATCTAGATAAACTAATGTGTGAGGAGAAAGGAGAAAAGAAGTACCTTTTACTAGTGTTTTTCCCTGCACGGTCCGAGTTGAGCTCCAATCTTACGCTCCTTGATAAGCCTTGTAGACAAACAAAAGTACAAACAACTTCCTACTTTATTGAGATTAGCTTGAAATAGATCTATCTATAAGAGACAAATTCATGTGAGATCAATCACAGAATTGAAAGAAACATGCCAAGCATATTATATTCATAAGAAAAACAATGAAGAAAACTTACAACCATAGATGTGAGTGCAGCAGCTTCATCAAGTTCCCCTTGTCCAACCCTTGCTTAAACAGTCCACCCACACAAAATGTTGATGCTCCAAATGACATACCACTCATGAGATCATAAGTTTGGTATAATTCTCAATCTCCATTCCCCCTCCTCCATGGAAACCCCTCATTATATAGGATTTGGAGGTTTAACCACCATGGAGAAGATCTCTCATCAAATCCA
>ML791804.1:391889-402075 GCA_009831015.1 Picea engelmannii
CTTTGTATATGTATTTTGAGGCCAGAGTGTCTATGTGGTTATTAGGCTGGAGAGACAGATGCTAAAATGGAAGTGAGCCTAACTTTGTAATATGTAATCACACTCAAATATTAATAAAATGCATCACTACTATAGACCCACCAAACAAAAAGAGATGGGGGGGTATAAATCCACTAGAAACGGAAAGGGGGGCTAAGAGTCTAGCAAGAGGGGCTAATACAAGAGGGCTTAAGACCGAAGAAATATTATATCAATATTCCTAAAGTCTAAGTTATAGATATAATTATATCCTAAGGTTATAAAAGTGGGGGAAGGTACCACAAGTGGATCCCAATGTAGTTCCCAACATGACAAGTGTCAAGTTGGGATTATTCATATAAAAAGTGGGAACTTAGTACATCTTTTATCATTCTTAACATAATTCTCTCAGTATTCCATCATCCACTTTTTCCATATATACACTCTACATCCATCAGCCATACTTGTACTTGGGAAGCTTTGGAGTTGTTTTCAACCAGTAACCTGAGTAATTTGAGTTGAAGAGGTGGGTTTTCATACGCGTGTGCTATTGAAGAAGCCGGTTTTTAGGCATGTGAACATTATCTCCAAGAGAGAGAACTAATGGCAATTTTATTCCCTATGTGTCAGGTTGTAGCTACAGAGCTCTGAGACTTCATGTCTGATATCTTGTTGAAACCAGGAAGGGAAGTGGGGCAGCCAAAGGACTATTGAGCAGGTGGGACGGGTTGTGGGGAATCAGAGGTTGTAGGCTGGTTTCTGTGTTGGCACCATATTCTAAGGATTTATGTTTATTTTTGGACCTTAGTCTGTCTTAGGAAGCCTTCCCCGGTGAAGTTTCTAGCCCCATATCAGGGGTGACCTGCTGCTAAGTGTTTATGAGAAGCAAAGTATATGGCTGGGAGGAAATTGTGATGTTTTCACATAGTTGGTGACTTATTTACAAAATATAAGTGTCAATTATGTGTTTTTTTAAATTACTATGTGATTATTTATATATATTGTGTTGTGGGTGTTGGAATACCAAGAGAGGGGGGTGAATTAGTATGAGCACTTTTTACCACTTTCAATCACAATATATAAACTTCAACTTTATCAACAGTATATCATTTATAATTTCATTCAATATATCATGATAATATAACCATAATAAGTACCATTCAACAATATCACATCAAATACATAGTACACTAGAATTTACATGGAAACCCAAATGGGAGAAAACCACAAAATGCTTTCTTGTATATATCAAGATTACATTCATAGGAAGCACCAACTTCCAAATTATCCAGCACCAACTAGAAGGATACTCCAACCCCCTATTTACAGGATCCAACCTGAAGGAAGCTACAACTCCCTGAATTCCCCAGTTACAACTGGAAGGAATCTCCAACCCCCTAGTTTAAAGGATCCAAACTGAAGGAAGCTCCATCTCCCTGTATTCTCTGGCTCCAACCAGAAGGAGGATATGACCCCCTGATTTATAGGCTCTGACCTGAAGGAAGCTCCAAATCCATGTATTATCCAGCTCCAACCAAAAGGGGGCTATAACCCCCTTTCCTTGTCCCATCATGTCTCCCTAAAATATAAGTGTAGACTCAACTTGTCACTACCACTGATATTTTCACTACTACTATCAATGATACATCAATCAACATGTCACTATCACTATCACATCAACATGTCATTGTCACTGTCACATCAACCTATCACTATCATTGTCACATCAACCTGTCACTGTCACTATCACATCAACTTGTTGTTATCATTGTCACATCAAATAGTCATTATCATTGTCACATAAACATGTCACTAACACTTTGTCACATCAACATGTACTATATCATGCATCAACCATGTGAAAACACTTGTACCATACCATGTACAAAACATGTACCATACCATGCATCAACCATGTACCAAAACCTGTACCATATCATGTGTCAACCATGTACCAAAACCTGTACCATATCATGTAGCCTCAACCATAAACCATATCACTCATGACATATCTTAAGCATTCCATACACCATGTACCATAATATATCATTAATGAGGTTACTCAATCATGTGATAACATCACCATGAAATATACCAAACAAGATACCAACATAGCCAAGATAAGTTTTTAATCAATGTACCATAACATCACCAAGGTGTACCTCAAAGCATATGCCCAAATATCCAAACCATTCCTCAAGAATGTATCAAGACACAACTCCAAAACACATGTAAAACATACCTTTAATCATGTAGAAGACCTGATACACAAGATTACATACCTGTAGCTCCTCCTTAGCCTCAGCAACCTGGTACTAGCATCCTCCTCAAAATATTTTCACAGATCCCTGACTTGTACACTATCAATCCATGGATATTTGTACTTTTCTCTTCTGTGACCCACATACATCTGTGTCTTTCCCACTGTCAACCCATGGATAACCTATCCATGCTTTGCTACACTATGACATGCATACATCCATGTCTTTCTAAGTTGTAACCCATGGATAACCTCATAAATATAGTTCATTCACATCAGTACACTTCACTCCTTTAGACTTTCCCTACCTCAGATATGCTACAAAAAGATAAACCATATCACTTATTCACTTAGAATATTTTCAATAGACTAGTGTATGTGAATGTTCTTATGAGAGACTCCTTAAGGTGTATTTATACTTTTTCAAATTAATTTCTCTCGTTAACTTTAGGGCTTCTTGTTACAGCCACTTTTCCCTTTAATTAATGACTTGTAATTGTTTAGGGGCTTTTTAACCATTATTCGGGTCTTCCAACTTCATGAGGGAATAAATCCTCAACTATGAGGAACCACATGACATACCACATACCGTTGAAAATGGTACGACAAGGAATATCCATCTATGAGTGTGTTACATGCATTTACATTGTCCTTCATTTCTTTATTTCTCAAACAAATTCGGGATTCATGAAAACACCTTTGGGTCTTCTTGTAGACTTATTCAAATGCACCCATCACATTTGTTGACATAAATGACAACCACTTCTGTTGACATCAATGAAAACCAAATTTCCAACAATCTCCCTCTTTGGAATTTATGGAAACACTCATAATCCAACACTCATGCTCCCTCTGTGACCATCTATCCTCATATTTCACTGTGATGTTTCTCTCCCCATGTTTCTCTCCCCCTTTGACATCAATGGAAAAGGGTATCTCTCTTTGGGGTTTCTCTCCCTATCTTCATGCTTCTAATCTTTCTTTTTCTCCCCCTTTGACATCATGGGAGAAAAGGGTAACTCCCCTTGTTGGTATGTCTCCCCTTATCTTCATGCTTATGATATTTCTTTCCTGGTATATTTCTCTAATTATTTCTCTCCCTTAACTTCTCTGCAAGATGTCATGTGGATCAATATGGGATTTTTTTACTTGCTTCCTTTCCTCTCTTTCGGTGCTTCTTGTCCATTAGTTCTTCCTCTTGTAATTCAATGATATATATAAAAATAATTCAAGGTTACTTGAATTCAAATATTCATATATTATCATGTTTACTTATTAGATATCAATGACCATATCATTTAAAAAATTCCTTCTGAAGATATAGCTTATGTTGACAGTTTCTCTTCCCTTGTTCTATTGTACCTTTCACTACTTGTCTTCCTATGACAAATTGATTCCACCTGTCAATATGCTTTCATCCACAATCATATATTTTGCTAGACCTGTCAAATATCGCATGAATCCATCTATGTTCATATGTCATAAAACTATCCATGGATCTGCTACTCAAATGCACACAATGTTGACCCATATGTCACTTTACCATTCTGAACACTTCTTTTAATCTTTTGTAACTGATCACTACATATTCTAGATTTTCAAGTTGTCTATTCAATCTACAAATCAGACTCTACATGTCTGCAACAATCTATACTGATTATATCCATGTCTGAATACATTCCTGGAATCCTTTATACAATCATGAATCTCTTCCTAAAAATTGTGTCACTGATATTCTTCATAAATGTCAGTTGATATCTGCATTGGAATGTGTTCTGAAATATTCTCCTCAAATAATCAAATTGTCACAAGACATTATGCACTTTTGTCATCAAACCATTATGAAACTTCCTTTCAAAAATTTGCAAACACTTTAGTCTGCTCGAAAGATAGTTCTCTAATCTATAGAGTTGTTGTTTAGACTCCCCCTCTTCAATATTCATATTTACTAGGACTCTCCAAGTTGGATGGCTTAGAAAAATACTCTCTCTAATGTAGAGTATTTATCCTCTTTGTCTATCAAGACATCTTCCTTTTCATCCTATTCATGAATTCTCACATCCCTTTCATCTTCTTCTTGAATTCTGACATCTTCCTATTTTCCCGTAGATTCATCATGATGTTGCGTTGCTTCAAATATTGTGAGTTTGATCTCTGGGACTTGGTTTCCATTTACCTTCTCTTCTTGTTTTTCATTTCTTCTCCAAACCTTCATGTATCTGACATCATTGTTTTCCTTCATGGGAGGCTCTATCATGGTTCTACAATTTTGAGCTATGTGACCATAATTGTGGAATTAGTAACATTCAATATTGGAGAGAGACACATAACCATCTCTTGCTTGAACATTTCTTCTATATGCTCTGTAATATACAACTTTATGTCCAAAGATAGTACATGTAAAACAATGACCCAAAAAGAAGTTTTGATACCTGGGAGTGAATGATCTTCTTTGTGGTGTAGTCCTTCTAAATTCCTGCCTTAGATGATCACAATCTTCTCTTTGGTTGTTTCCTTCACAATGATTCAAGCTTCCTTGTTTCTTGAATGTAGAAGGTATTTTTTATTCATTCCTCTCTGACTCTTCTTTACCATGATTCCTTCCTTTGAGAAATTCGTCATAACTCTTTTTCTTTGTTTCTTTCGTCATGGAGCTTAAAACTTCCTCAAAATGAACTTTCTTGTATCCTAGTCCATATTTGTCACTACATAGCATTTTACTGTTGAGATTGTTTTTCTAACACTTGAGAACTTTTCAAGTTTTTTTTATCTTGTTGACTTAAACTCACAATGACATGACTTCATTTTCAAGCTTTTCACACTCTTTTTCTTTCTTTATCATCTAGATATACATTACTTCTTCCTTTCTCCAAGTTGGGTTTTCGAGGAGATGATTTCTTATTTGAATGATTTATTTTTCTTCCTTGCTTTCTTCAGCTGAGTTAAAGCAATGATTAGTTATGTTTCAAGGTCTACTATACCTTCATATTCGTCACTTTCATGAGTTCCTTTCTGATTTTTTGTAGCCATAAAAAGTACTCTTTCTGAAACATTGTCACTTTCATCATCCTCAACAGATGAAGAACTTTATTATTTTGACTAAAACCTTTTCTTGAAGAATTTATTTTTTTTCCTTCTTGTTTCCCTTTCTATATTTTTTTTCCTCCTTGTGGGATTCTTCTTCATAACTATATTACTTCTTAACATAAGGAGATTTAGTAGAAAAATCACCAATTCCATCACAATTAAAACATTTTAATGGAAGCATACCTTTGTACTTTCTAGTTCCTCTCTTCAACTTACTTATGAAGTTTGTTATGTCTTCATCTTCGTATGACTCCTAACTGTAGCTGCAATTTGGCTTTGACTCATTCTTTTTCTTCTTCTCTTTATTCTTGGATGATTTGAAAGTTTATTTATTCTTGGATGGGTTCTTCTATTTTATTCTCATTTCATAAGTTGTAAATATTCCATGTAGCTTGTCCATGCTCAGCGTATCAAGATATATTCTTTCTTCTAGAGATGATACCTTAAGATCAAGTCTCATTGGAAGAGATCTTAGTACCTTTTGAACAATCATAGATTCTTCAACTTCTTCTCCCAATCCTTTAATTGCATTCACTATTTCATCAACTCATAAAAATTAAGTTGCAATGTCTTCATCTTCCTTCATTTTCAACTGTTAAATTGACCTCTGTAATTTTGAAGCTTGGTCACCTTGAATTTGTCATCTCCTTCATAAACATTCTCAATTTTGTCCCAAATATCCTTTGTAGAATCGAAATGCATAATATGTTGAAATTTGGTCAATACCAAGTGGGGGGTGAATCAGTATTTCTTCTTTTTCAATATATTAATAATAATTAATTATTAAACTTATTAATCACAAAAATTGATCAACAAGAATGTAATGAAAACATATATTAATTATAACAAATACAAAAATTACAAGTTACAATGTGTAGGAGACACCAATCTCTCTTCTTTTGAGCACCAATTCAAGGAGACACCAACCCCCTATTTAGAGTAACAACTCAAGGAGACACAAACCCCATGTTTAGAGAAAAAACTCTAGGAAGCACCAACTCCCTGTTTAGAGCACCAACTCTAGGAAGCACCAACTCCCTTGTTTCAGGCTTCAACCTGTAGAAGACTGCAATCCTCCCTTACTCCTTCCTTCCACCCTAACTTAATGAGAATATTTTATTTCTTACTTGGACTCTGATTCTTATTTGACATTAAACCTCAGACACACTTTTCTTTCACCAAGCCTTTGTGTTTTATATAGTCTTCCAACAGGTACGAAATTGAACCATTGTGTCTTTTCAACAATGAACTATTGCACCTCTTCATTTATTTTAACAATAATGTTTATATTTTGTCATTAGTTAAAAAAAAAATCTTTAATTCTTAAGACTTCAATTTCCTTGTAATTTGTTCAATGTTTATCCTTCACTTGCAAAAAACCTTGTAATTGCATTGGAATGGTTGGGTGGTCAACCTTGTTTTCTATTGTTGTAACTATTTTGAACAAAAATTAGATTCAAATTCTGAATTTTTAATAAGGTTCTTAGAGTGCCTTTACACAACAATAAATTTCTTGTTTTATTTATTTTATAAAATATTCATAAAGGCCCTTTAATACATCCTTAGTGTTTCACAGGTTTGGATTCGATCTTTTAAGGCCTCTTTGGACTATTTCTTGTAACTAATTAGAGGATAGATTCTCAATTCATGGCCCCTTTTCTCATAAGACCAATGGGTTGTGATCAACAACTAACCAAATAGGGAACTAGGCCTATCCACAATATGATTTGAGGTCCTGATCTCAGGCTTCCTCCTTTAAACACTTTCACAAATTCTAATTCTCATAAGACCAGAGTCATGACCATAACCCAATGAAAAGGGTGCTTAACAATACATGAATGTAATGTTCCAAGACCCTACGTCTTTTCCATACGACCAAACCTTGTGACCAAGTGTTAACCCAATTGGAGTTTAAACAAATCGATGGTTTCTTAATCAATGATTGATTGGATGTTCCTTATTCATTTCACATTTGAAATATGCACTTGAATTAATCCCAACCCATGATGTGAAAGAACTTCATGCTGACACATGGATTATTAAATTTGGCTTAATATACCTTTCATGTCCAATCTTGGTAATTAATGATCATACTAGTTCAATATGGGAGATCAATTATATACATACAATCATGCTCTTGTTCTGATCCAACGATCAATGTTTTTCCACAATTTCTCAATGATCAATTTTTATAATCGGACAGCTCAAGATTATTCCTTTGACAATCCGATATTTTATGTATCTTTCTCCATTCTATTTGGACAATTCCCATTAATATTGTCATTCTACACATGATCCTCACTTACTTCCTCGACATGGATCATTGATCATAAACTTGATCCATAATCATTGGATTGATTCCCAATAACTTGAGGAACACTAACTATAATTCTATTAGAAAGGAGGGTTCCCACCAACATTCCTAAACCTGCAAATCTTTCTCATCTTCCAAAGACATGAATTTTTCCACAAATACTTGATATATAAGGGACTTAGGCTACATGGTCATATAAATCACATAAACAACTTATTTACTGACACTCGAAACATAATGTCTTCATTCCATTTATACAAACTTGTTGTACATAAACTGCTACAAAGAGCCTATCTTCTCCACAGACCTTATCTACATGTATTTGGCCTCTAACTAGTCTTTTTGGCTACACAGGCCTTCTACACTCTCAATCCTCTGTACTTGCATAAAATTTTTGATTGATGATCTATTTTAGGTTTATACCAGACCTTTTGTATCCTTGTTTAGACAGTGACCTCTTTTTGACAATACCATTATGTCTCAATGGAAATACCATATTAACCATGTTTTCCCCTTTTAACATCAATGCCAACACCATAACACTAGGTCCAACATTCTCCCCTTTTGGCATTGATGGAAACAAAGTAAAACCCTTTTCCAATTAACTAGGTTTCGTTATTTCTTCTCCCCCTTTGACAACAATGGGAGAAGAGATGTTTCTTTTCTCCCCCTAAGGTTACACTCCCCTCACCCATGTACACCTTCTCTAGTGAACCTTATGCAATTCAATTAGATATGGATATTACCCCCAATTTTTGTCTAAGGTATTCAAAAGTACCCCTAGGTAAAGGTTTTTTTAATATATTTGCAATATGTTCCTTAGTATCCACATATTCCACTTTAACAATTTTTTGAGAAACTTGTTCCCTTGAGAAATGAAATTTAATTGGTATATGGTTGGTTTTTGAGTGCATGACAAGATTTTTAGACAGATTTATAGCACTAGTATTTTCACAATTAATAATAATAGGATGATCATGTTAAATGTAGAGCTTCTATTAAGCTCTATTCAATTTACTAGTCAATAATAGCATAAGTAGGATCATTGAAAGATACACAATCACAAGGTACACAACATTTATCTTGGGAACCCCTAATGGGGGAGAAAACCCTGCAAAAAATTCCTTAATATAGATTTCCAATACAATGCCAAGATAAAAGACCAAACATTAGAGAATATCCAACACTGAGAAATGTGCCTCTCTCTTCCTTCTTCTGACAACCATGGCTTCCTTCAAACTTGTGCACTAGATGATTTACTTGAGTGAGTGAGATAATGAGGTTCCTTCCACTCTTATGTATATTGGCTGACAGGTTCTAGGGTAGTGTCTCTTCATCAAGTAGGGATGACTTCTTCACTTAGTGGCCAAAACCACTTTAATTAGGCATGGAGACCGACTTCTTAATGAGCAGCATATAATTAGGGTTTGACCAATCCACAAAAGGGGATTTTGTCTTATACAAAGCCCGACATGATCAATCCACAATAGGGGATTGATTTGTAATATAATAACTCAATAATAGTAGAATATTATTCGTAGTTACATTATTTGAACACTCCCCCTTAACAAGAAGGGTATTCTATAATACAACATCATCTAGAGAGAGAGAGAGGGAAATGACATCAACAACATTTGGAACATTAACTGGCATATCTATAAATCATTGGAAGTTTTACTCATAATCAATAACAACGTCATTCCAAGCATGAAGTTGGAGTATCATCATCACCATCATCATTCACAACATGGAGCGGGAATGGAATCATCATCATCATTCATAGCATGGAGATGGAATCTGAAACATCAAAATCAGTTAGCATAAAAGATATAATGTTAATAACCAAATATCAATATAGCATAGAAAAACCTCAGAAAAAGTACTAAACGCCTTGAAAAAGAGATAATTTCAGATAATAAGCCTCTTCAAGGGGGAAACCTCCTCTTACCCCACTTAAATGTTCAAGTACAAGATGATTCCAAATGAAAATGTCTCCTTGGTATATATAGGAGACTAGGAGGTATAATTACAACTAATGGAATAAATCCGACATAAATAAAATAACATTACTAATGTAATATGCCCCAATTAAGGGGTAATGAGCCAATATTAGGGCTTAACATGCCCCTCCCCTTGATACAAGTGTTGTTTGCAAATCTTGAGTAACTCTAGATGCTTCTGTATAAAATACTTATCTTCCCAAGTGGAATATTGAGCCGATAGTTTCCTCCATTTAATGAGATACTCTGAAATGGATCTATTCCTCAGTTGGCGAATTATTGTGTTAGTGATGGCTTCAAGCTCCAATATGATTTTTCCTTCCTCATCAAGTTCTGGAAATATAGTTTGAACTGGGATCTTGTTGCCTATAACCTTCTTCAAGCATGAAACATGGAAAACTGGGTGTACTCGTGAAGATGCAAGCAACTCCAATTTGTATGCCATAGTACCAATCTTTTGCAACACCTTATAAGGGCCATAGTACTTTGGTGATAATTTATTATCCT
>ML791804.1:404894-428340 GCA_009831015.1 Picea engelmannii
TAGTAAGATTGATCTTATTGCATTTTCCTGAGCAATTGATAGTTCCTCCATCTGCAATCATTACTTGAAACTCTGGCGCTGGATATACAAAGCAATTGAGAGATTTGGCTAATTTATAGTGAATGAAATTATGAGTACTGCCATAATCAATTAGGACTATTACCTTTTTATTTTTGATGTATCCTTCGATCTTGAGGGTTTGAGGAGTGTTAATTCCAGCCAATGCATTACACGATATTGTGGGAGTCAACTCTTCAGATGAAATTGCTTCTACATTTTCATCTTGAGATGGTTCTTGTTATTCTTCTTCTTCCACTTCACAATCTATGTAGAATAATTTCTTCTTACCACACTTATGTCCCTTACTGTACTTGTTGTCACAATTAAAGAATAAACCTTTCGCTTTTCTTTCCTCCAATTGTTGAGGTGTCAACCTTGTAGGTTGAGGTGTTTTAGAAGAAGGAGCATTTTTCTCTCTATAGATGTTAGGATTGGTCCTTCTAGTAGCCATAGCCATATTTTGACTTTCAACATTTCTTGCCATCTTAAATGCATTCTCCAATGATTTGGGTTCCCAAAGGCAAACCTCATGTTGAATTTTATCCTTCAAAGTTCCTATGAATACATCAATCAAGTGCTCATCTAGAATATCAATTACCTTTATATTCAATCTTTGGAAGTTCTCAATGTGCTCGATAACTGAACCCTTTTGCTTGAGATTTATCAATTGGCTAAAGAAGTCATTGCTCCTTCTATCCTCATAGTGTGTTATCATTTGTTTCGTGAAAATTGTCCAAGTGACCAGTGATTTGCGAGAACAAAGCCATCGATACCATAAAAATTTATTAGGTTCTAAATATAAAGAAGCAATTTGTACCTTTTGTGTATGTGGCACATTATGTAGATCAAAGAATTTCTCCATCTGAAGTATCCATGTGATTGGGTCCTTGCCATCAAACTTCCTCATATCGATCTTAGGAACGTGGTTGGTCTTCAACCCAAAGTTGGAGTTTCTCCATTCTTGATTCACATTCCTTGTGTCCTCATCATGAATTTCATGGGATGCATTTTCACTTTCAGGTGTCTTCTCTATTACGAAATGTTTCAATACTTCCATGATCTCCTCTTTTAAACCATCCATATTTGCCTCCAACTTAGCTTCCATCTCTTGTAGTTCATATTTTGTTACTATATTCTTTTTTAAATCATTTATGTCCCTACGCATTTATTCACCTTCATCAAGAGTCCAAGTAGGATTGTCTGGAGGCTTATTTGGTGTAGAAGTTCCCTTTTTGGGTGGCATGTTGGCCAAGTATCACTTTTTGAACCTTGATTTTGAGGTGGTTATGCTAGAAATATTTATTCTGTTGTATCTCCCAAGTTTAGGCCCTTATGGGTATGACACTTTCTTTTATGCAGTTCTCTGATATTTCTTCTCTACAATGCCACAGGTTTGATCAAAATTGGATGTGCCAAGTGGAATTTATGGTAACTTCCCCACAACTTGTTGATTTTTGGCCTTTCCAGGAGATATCACTTGTATAGCATTCCCCGCACAAAATAATTAATATAAAATTCTACAACTTATACCAGAAATACTACAGACTGTCCACGATCCAATGAAACTAGTCCCACTCAATTTGGATACTCTAGGAAGAAGTTATAATTGTTTTACCTGGAACACCCTCTTGAGACTAGTCAATAGGACTAGTCAGATACCCTATCTTCCATAGGGTGTATATACAAATTTAAGATTACCCAAAAGATGAAATTTTTTCCAAATATACCTTACTAATTTCTATAAATAGCCTTTGAAGTTCAAGGTCTGAAACATTACAGAAAAAAATTTATAGCGAAAATTCCACAATGACTTAGTTCAGGATGATTCCATAACCCTATCTTGTACAGGTTGTATCTCCGAAATTATAAGGCCTCAGGAGATGAAATTTTAACCCAATGTACCTTGATCCATCTGCTAAATATCCTCCAATCCGTTCCTTTTGAAACATTGTAGAAAAAAAATTATAGCGAAAATTCCAAGGTGTCTCAGATGTAGTAGTGAAACCCCAAGACCTTGAGCTCTGATACCATATGTTAAGAACCAAATATCAATATAGCATAGAAAAACCTCATAAAAGGTACTCAATGCCTTGAAAAAGAGATAATTTCAGATAATAAGCCTCTTCGAGGGGCAACCTCCTTTTACCCCACTTAAATGTTCAAGTACAAGATGATTCCAAATGAAAATGTCTCCTTGGTATATATAGGAGACTAGGAGGTATAATTACAACTAATGGAATAAAGCCGACATAAATAAAATAGCATTACTAATGTAATATGCCCCAATTAAGGGGTAATGATCCAATATTATGGCTTAACATATAACAACAACATCAAAAACCATCATTAATAGAATGAGGTTAGTATAACATCATCAACAACAACACAAGGTTGAAACAACAACATCATCACAGCATGAAGATAGAGAAACAACATCATCATAGCATGAGCCTGGAGAAACAACATCATAACAACACAAGGCTAGAGAAACAACATCATCACAACACGAGGCTAGAGCAACAACATCATCAAAATAATATAACAACAGAATGAGGCAGGTGTGTCAAAAACATTTTGTGGTACTCTGGCAATCCCTAGGGATCTGCCCAAGAATCATATAATTCCATAGGAGATAAAATCATAACAGAGCTACCACGTGGTACTTTGATAGACTGTCCTTACCAGACCTTCAAGATCTGCCCAAGAATCATAATATTCCCTAGGATTATAAAAATCCTAACGAAGCTACCACTACTAACCACATCTAGCATATACATGCACAGGGAATCTGATAGACCATCCTTACCGGACCTTCGAGATCTTTCCAAGGATGATCAGTCCCCTATGATATAAAATCCTAACTAAGCTACCAGTTGTTGGTCAGGATACCATAGTATCATCAACACCACTCCCCCTTTCGAGGGAGGTCCTTTTGGACTATACTAAGCTTTTCTCGAAATTGCTCAAGCTTTACACAAGACAGAGGTTTGGTTAACACATCTTCAACCTGCTCATATGTGCCAACATATTGGAGCTTTATAGCTCCCCTCTACACCATATCACGAATGTAGTGATACCGTATTTTTATGTGCTTCGAATTTTCATGGAACATAGGGTTCTCCATCATCTTTATGCAACTCTGGTTATCACATAGAAACACGGTTTCTTCCGTCTCCATATCAAATAGACTTGTCAACAACTTCTGAAGCCATATGGCTTCACAACTAGAGGAACATGCAACAATGTATTCTTCTTCTATCATGCTGAGAGAAATACTGGATTACTTCCTACTCTTCCATGAATTCATGGTTGACCCTAGACTCAAACAGCATCATGAAGTGCTCTTTCTGTCAAAAACACTTCCAACCCAATATGAATAGGTATAACCAATCAGTCTAAAGTCTTGATCTCCATTGTAGCAGAGACCAAAGTCCAACGCACCCTTAAGGTATCTCATCACATGTTTTGCATAAACAAGGTGAACACATCTAGGCTCTACCAGATACTGAATGAAGGTGTTCACAACAAAACACATATCAGCCCTGGTGTTCATCAGATACATCAATGATCCAATGATCCATCTGTACAACATAGCATCAACCAATTCTGACGAAGTATCAACCAAGAGCTTCAACATTGTTTCCATGGGTGTGTTCATGGATTTACACTCCAACATATCAAACCTCTTCAGTATTTCAACTGCATACTTCCCTTGGTTAAGAAATATCTTCTTTGGTCTCTTCCAAACTTCAAGACCTAAGAAATAGTGCATCAGGCCTAGGTATTTCATCTCAAATTATATAGAAAACTTCTTCTTACAATCAATGATGATATTTTCTTCTCTAATTAAGAATAATTCATTACAGCAGTAATATAATTGGATCATCATTCATAACCTTGAAGTAAATTTTAGAATCTTCTTTACTCTGGGTAAATATCAAGCTCATCGGGAAACTGTCAGTCCTTCCATACCAAGCTCTACGATCTTGCTTCAATCCATATAGAGACTTCTTCAACCTACATACATGAGTCTTTTTGTCTTCAACTTTAAACCCTTGAGGTTGTTCTATGTACACTTAATCTTCAACAACACCATTCAAGAAGGTTGTTTTCACATCCATCTGGTGTAACTTCCACTTCATCTTGGTTGCAAGAGAAAATGTCTCTTCATAATCAATTCCTTCCTTTTGACAAAATCCACAAGCTATAAACCTTGCTTTATGTTTTTCAATACTTCCATCAGCAACATGTTTTATCTTGTATAACCATTTTGAAGATACCACATATTTATTCTTCAGTCTGGGAACTATTTCCCATACATCATTTTTTATAATGGATTGGTATTTTGTTGTCATGGCATCTACCCATTCTTTATTTTGAATGGATTCTTCAAAGCAAGTAGGCTCCTTTTCTATGAGATCACACATAAAAGCCATATAACTGGAGAATGGATTAGGTTTCTTAACTTGTCTCATGGTTCCTTCTAGGGCACCATACTTCTCTCCATATTGAATAAGTTCCCTTGCCCAAGATGGATTTCTCTTGTGAGAGATCATCATCTGGGGAGGTTCTTGAGATTTTTCATCTTCATCAAAGTTTACATCTTTGTTGATCTCAATATCATGGTAACCTGGTATATAAATTATCAAGGCCTTTGAGACCTCACAGTATCCAACAAATATTCCCTTATTTCTTGAAGGTCCAGCTTGGTTCTTCTTTCTTTAGGAATGTGTACAAACACTGGACAACCAAATATCTTGAGATGGCTTACTTATGGCTTCTTTCCAGAGAACTTTTCTTTGGGGGTTTTTAACCTAAGTGAACTATGGGATAATTGTAACACCCTGTTTCCCCCAATTTGTAATTAATCATAAAATAGGAATTACCATGCTAATGCATGAGGACAATGTAAATGTATTATTGTTTGAGTTTCCAATAACTAACTATGGGGGTGAAGCCTTGAAAGTACTGGCCATGATATCACTAGGGGAGAGAAATCAATTAATGAGGCAAGGACCGATGGTTGAACTACCAACCACCCCCATGAATGGGAGCATGGTCTAGTTGCAGGAAGTCATCCTAAAGTACCACAGGGTCTGATAGACCAGGCGGACCCAAACTTCCTTCTGACAGAAAGAAGGTGACAACTATACACATCGAGGCAACAAGAGAGGAGGGACACCAGACACCAGACACCAGACGAGAACGAGAGCTCGCAAGGGAGAGGCGAGAAGCTCTCTAGAGAATCATGAATAGAAGGCGGTGAGCTTGATGTCGAAGGGCATCTAAGAAACCTCGTCGAGGCCACAAGCGAGCGATAAATCTCCGATTTGCAGAAAACAGGACCCGAACGAAACTAAAAACAGAGAGAGAACCTCAACAAGAGTGAGAGTTCCCTAGTGATATCATGGCTTGGCACAGGGGTGGCCAGAGTGTTAATATTGAATGCCTCTGAGCCTATGGTCAAGTGGAAGGATGAACACCCATAGTCAGTTGGTTGGCGGCAACCTGCAATAGATAAGTGAATTATGACCCTGTGTAATTTAGTTGTAACGGTGTATGAATTGGTATGTTGTGCTTGCTTTCAGGAATGTGAATGAATGCTTAATGGATATACTGTATCCCTTCTCTTTTCTGTTGAGTTGTATAATTAGGAAAGTAAGGAATTATATGGGTCAGACATGACTGGTTCTCATAAATTTTGGATTTTTGTAGTGTCTTAAGCTACAGCCACGAACTGTGAGCTCATCGACCTTAGGCGTAGTTGTATGTACGATGGTTTACTCACCTAGTTATTCTAAGTCCCTTGGAGGACGGAGTTGGTTAAGCTCATGAGAGGTAGTGTCGATATGCACAGGCTCTCTGCGATCAAATAGAACCCCAGAACCCCTTGATGAAGGAGCACAATAGTTTTGTTGAAGACTCTTCTAAGAGTCAAGTCCAGGAGAAAGATCGCAAAGCTCTCAAGTCCTTCATAGCTGACAAAGCTCACGAAGGATAGCAAGTTGCAAATACTAAAAGAGAGTACCCTTACGTTTTCTAGATGAATGGGCGAGATCATTTCGGAGGATTTGAGGTCAGTCACGACCGTTAGATTAGAGGGAGGAACATAGGCGTTAATGCCTCGACCTCCTTTCAGCCTTCGCAAGTAGCGAAGGAATCGGGACCGTAGATCCCAAGATCCATGGGAGTTACCTGGACCATCCATTTGTAGAGGACACGTGGCTGTCGGTCAACGTTTCGGCACCCGGGAAACCAAAGGGCAAGAACCCTTGTCTTCGCAAGTCGCGAAGTCTCAATACCTGAAAACCCCGATGTGCTCTGTCGTAGAAAGTAGGAATCCTGAAAGGATCTAGACCGTCCATCGGAGGAGACGCGTGGTGAGCGGTCAGAGTTCAGGGAAAGCTCTGAAATCCCATGGACCATTGGATCCAAATCCTCAAGGATCGTTGGTCTCCTACACGAATCCCCATATCAAAATTTGGGGATTGGAGTGACAAGAGTTTTGAAGACATTGCATCGTGAACTCCTGGTTCACGAAACTCTGAAAAGATCCAAACCGTTGGATCCAAAACATCGAGAGTTGTTGGGTCTCATACAAGAACTCGAGTTTCAGGTTTCAGGGTTTGGAGAGTTGAAAGACTTGACCTTCTTGCATTTAGAACTCCTGTTTACCGAAATCCTGATACGGCCAAAACCATCTAATCGGGGGGAGACTTGCAACCATCGATCTCCTCAAAGGTAAGATTTCGGGTTTCGGGGTTTGTAGAGTCGAAAGACTTGACACGCTCATATCTCTAAGTCGCGAAATGAAAAAAGGCACCTAGTTTGTTTGGCCTGTGGTTGTAACCAACGATCACATGAAGGTGGACAAGGGAAGAGCTAGCATGTGCTAGGCCCTCATAGGACTTCGGGGATTCTGTCCCTCGAGAAAAAGGAGAAAAAAATATTATGCCATAGTGGGTATGTGACAATAATCTATTTTGTACATACAGTGTTTTTCTTGTTGCTTCAACCCATAAGTACATTGGAATATCTTTATCGTGGATCGTATTCTTCATTGCTTCCATTATAGTTCTATTATTTATTTATGCTACACCATTTTGTTGAGGATTGTAGGGAGTAGTGAGCTCCCTCTTAATCCCAAAATCTCTGCAAAATATTAAAAAATATTTTGAGGTGTATTCTCCTCCATTATCTGACCTAAGTATATTGATTTTTCTTTCATATAGATTCTCTATCAAGGCTTTGAATTACTTTAATTTTCCAAACACTTCATCTTTTTATTTCAAGAAGTAAACCCAAGTATTGAAAGAATAGTCATCAATAAATGACACATAGTATACATACCCACTAAGAGAGGTGGATGGCATTGGGCCACACACATCTGAGTGGATGAGATCCAAGACTCATACTTTATTGTTTATCTTTGGGAAAGGGTTGTTTATGTTATTTCCTTGTGCACATCCCTTTCACACACCTTCATGATCAACCTTGAAATATGGTAGACCTGTAATTGCCCTGCTTACGTATTGTAAGATCTTGTAGTTGATGTGAGCTAGTATTTTATGCCAAAGTTCAAATGGACTCTTAGTGGAGTGAGTCAAGGATGCATCTGAGTGACCTTTTAACTTATACAGGCCACCTTCTTTTGTTCCAATAATAATTGCATCTTCTATGGTTTTTCCTTTAGACCACATAAGGACTTCACCATCTATGAATGCAACCCTGAAACCTTTATTATCTAAAGCTAATATAGAAAGAAAAATATTTTTCAAACATGGTACATATAGGACATTCTTCATCTTCATTGGGGTCCCTGAATCAAGTTTGTAGGTGGACTCTCCCACTCCTTTGATAGGGTACTGGTAATCATATCCATGTGTAACTTTCTAGGGAAAGTTCTTTTCTGTAAGGCTAGTGAGAATGTCTCTCTGAGTTGTCATGTTCTTAGAAGCACCACTATCTATGATCCAAGTATCCTATCTAGGTGACACTAATTCTGAGAGGGAAGAGAATACGACATAGCCTTCAATCTTTTATTCAATCATCTTTGTGGGTGGCTCATCATCTTCAAATGCATGGGCATGGAGTCTTTTTTTATTTATCTTCTTATATTCTTCTATTATAGATGGGAAATTCTTAGAAATATGTCCCATCTTGTCACAATGATAGCATTTATAAGAGGAGAAAACCTTTTCTCTTATTTGACCTTTTTGAAACTTCTGGAATCTTCTTGGAGGGTGAGATTCTTTATGGATGAATCTCTTTGGGGAGTGACATTCCTTATGTAGGTGGGTCTCCTTATTGAATTTATACCTTCTCTTTCCCCCTTTAGCATGAGCATATAGGGCTTGATATTCATCCCTTGAAAGTACTTCTTCTCGGTTAGCTACTCTTGCTTCTTGTTGGAAACATTCTTCCCAAAGACTATCAAATTGTAGTTTTTCCTTTCTGGCACAAATAGTTTGGATGAAGGAATCCAAAGTTCTTGTGAGAACATTAAGAGTTTTCAATATGAGTTAATATTAATCCAAGTTGTCTCCAATTGCTTCTAGTTGTTCCTTGAATTGAGAAACACTAGAGAAATAGTCATGAATTGTTTCTCCTTTCTGCATCTTTGTATTCTTGAGTTGGTTTCTCAAATTCATCTTCCAGTTAATGTTCTTTCATTCATACATTCTTTTTAGGGAATCAAAGATATATTTTGGAGTGCTCTTAGAGGCCACTTTAGGTATGAATTGATCTTTAATAGAGTCTGCAATGATTCTTTTGGCCCTAACCATATCCGTCTAGTACTTTTCTTTAGTTGTACCGTGTGCAGGTTTTGGTACATTTTCCTTGATGAATCTTGCAAGGTCATTATCTTCAAGAGTGCATGCAATCCTATACTTCTAGGAACAGAAGTTATCCATACCTTCTAACTTGTCAACAATCTTGGTGCTTGCAAACATCTTGACCTGGAGCTGGGAAAATGACCAAAAATTGAAAGTGATCGGAATTTAAATCTGAACTTACCAGGAGGTGTGCTTGACTGAGGCAAGTAGCCTGGTGCAGTTTGTTTTCTAAAAATTAAAATTTTACCCCTTGAAACTGAACCTGTGCAAATCAGGACTGGTACTTCTAGTACTGGTTCTGGTTTCTTGGTTTTCTAGTTTTCTAGTATTCTAGTTTTTTGGTTTTTTGGTATTCTGGTTTTCTGGTGCCACTGAAAACTAAGGTTTCACTTTTTGGGAGTTTTGTCCACTGAAAAGGTGTTCTCAAGCTTCCAATGAGTTCTCTAGGCTAGGGCACACTTCCCTAGATAGTTTTTAGGATGAAATGCTCTTCCAACAAAATCCCTAATTTTCTTGTATGGAAACAGTGACGTTTTTGGTAACCCAATGAAATTTTCTCTTTTTATTCAATCTCTGATACCATGTTAAATTTAGAGCTACTATTAAGTTCTTTTCAATTTACTAGTCAATAATAACATAAGTGGGATCACTGAAAGATACACAATCACAAAGTACACAACATTTATCCTGGGAAACCCTCATGGGGGAGAAAACCCAAAAAAAACTTCCTTAATATAGATTTCTAGTACAATGCCAAGATAAAAGACCAAACACTAGAGAATATCCAACACTAAGCAATGAGCCTCTCTCTTCCTTCTTCCAACAACTGCAACTTACTTCAAACTTGCGCACTAGATGAGGGACTTGAGTGAGTGAGTTAATGAGGCACCTTCCATTCTTATTTATATTGGTTGGTAGGTGTTAGGGTGGTGTCTCTACATCAAGCAGGGTCGACTTCTTCACTTAGTGGCTAAAACCACCTTAATTAGGCTTGGGGGGTGACTTCTTAATTAGCAGCATATAATTAGGGTTTGACCAATCCACAAAAGGGGATTTGGTCTTATACAAATTCCAACATGTTCAATCCATAAAAGGGGATTGATATATAAGATAATAACTCAATAATAGTAGAATATTCTTCTCAGTTACAATATTTCAACAGATCATACTTTCCTTGTAGGTCTTATAGGGTTCATTTCATCCACATTACTTGAGTACGGTAATATGCAACAACAATATATTCAACTTTTGTTGTAGATAGTGATATGGAGGATTTATTTTTATTTATCCATGACACAAGACATTTTCCTAGGAAGATTTCTCCTCCATTAGTTCTCTTTCTATAATCTACACTTCCAGCCCAATCTGCATTAGTATATGTAGTTAAAATAAATTCTTCTCCTTTTGGATACCTTAATCCAAAATCCAAGGTGCCTTTAAGATATCTGAAAATTATTTTAGTTGTGTTCATGTGAGTCTCTTTAGGTGACGATTGAAATCAGTCCACTAATCCTATAAATTGCATGATATCTGGTCTTGTTGGTGTTGCATATAACATGCTACCAATCATCGATGTATACAGGGTTTGGTCTACTTCTAATGATTCATCATATTTGCTTATTTTGCATCCTGTAACCATATAAGTGCTCATAGGTTTACATTCTTCCATCTGAAATTTCTTCAACATTTCTTTAATGTATTTAGTCTGAGATATGAATTTGCCTTTTTATGATTTTGAAACTTGTAAACCCAAGAAGAATGTTATCTCACCAATCATTGACATTTCAAAATCTGTTTGCATTTCTGTAGCAAATTGTTTTCTTAGAGGATTTTGATTACTCTAAAAGATTATATCATCCACATATAGTACAACAATAATCATAATATGATTTTCATTTTTAATGTAAATATTGTTTTCAGTATCTCCTCTTTTGTATCCTTGTTGTTGTATATCATTATCAAGTATTGAAAACCATGCCCTGGGGGCTTGTTTGAGACCACACAATGATTTATTTAATTTGCAGACATAGTGTTTATTTTTTGATAACATAAATCCCTCAGGTTGTTCTATATAAACCTCTTCTTCTATAGTTCCATTTAAGAATGTTGATTTGACATCCATTTGATATATTTTAGAGTTTTTGAAACATGTAAATTCCAATAACATTCTGATAGCTTCTAATCTGGCCACTGGGGAAAATGTTTCCTCAAAATCAATCCCTTCTACTTGGGCATATCCTTTTAACACTAGTCTCTCTTTATTCCCAATAACTTGACCATATTCATTAAATTTATTTTTTAAAACCCACATGGTCTCTACCACATTTTTTTCTATTGGTCTTGGGACAAGGTCCTAGGTATGATTATTTTATATTTGATCAAGCTCTTGATTCGTGGATTTGATCCAATATTCATGTTTGTTGGAATCTGTGAATGTTTTGGGTTCTATTAGAGAGAGCATTTATTGTTCTAATCCAAATTTTAGTTTTCTTCTAGTTTCAACCCCAACACTTTTGTTGCATATGATTTGACTTTCAAGATGATCTCTTTGTACTCTTCTTGATGGTGCTCTTGACTCTTATCTTGGTGATGCTTCCTCTTCATTTTCTTCTTCACTTTGTGATTCTTCTTCTTGTATTTCTTCATTTTCTTCATCATCATCATCATCTCTTCTTCTTTCATCAACTTGTGCATTGTCTTGAGATTTGATTCTTCTAGATTTTAGATCATCAATCTTTAAATTTGCACTTTGCACAATTTTGTGCAGTCTCAGATTACAACATATGTAGGCCTTTTTATTGGATGAATAACCAAGAAATATTCCTTCATCTGACATGGAATCAAATTTTCCTAGATTATCATCATTTATTTTTATATAGAATTTGCTCCCAAAGACTCTGAAGTGTTTGATTGATGTTGGTCTGCCACACCACAACTCATATGGTGTATTTTCATGATTAACTCTAAGTTGTGCTTTGTTGAGTATGTATACAGTTGTATACATTGCTTCTCTCCAATAGATATCTAGTATTTTGGTTTCATTTAACATAGTTTTGGTTTCTTCTTGGACAATTCTATTCTTCCTTTCAACCACTATGTTTTGTTGAGGAGTTCTTGGGGATGAAAAGTGTCTTTTAATTCCATGTAATTCACAAAAATCATTGAACTCATCTGAGGTAAATTCCCCTCCATTGTTTGATCTTAGGCACTTGATTTTGATATCGGTCTCATTTTCAACATGTGCTTTGAAGATTTTGAATTTGTTGAATGCTTATGATTTTTCTTTGAGAAAGGATACCCAAATCATTATTGTATAGACATCAATAAATAGAATGAAGTAATGTTCACCTTGTATGCTTTTAGTTATTGTTGGACCACAAAGGTCAGTGTGAACAAGTTATAATGGTTTTGATGTAGAGTATTATTTTTTCTTGAATTTTAATCTTGTATGCTTTCCATGTTGGCAGTTCCTACAAACAAAGTTTGAGGGTTTAATAATTTTTGGCATATCTCTTACAGCTTCTTTGTTACTAACTTTTATCGAGTTGTCAAAACCTATATGTCCCATTCTTTTATGTCATAGACAACTTTCGTCTATTTGGATCATGCAACATTTTTCTTCTTCTTCTATGTTTAAGATATATACATCGCTTGGTGTCATGGTTGCAACAACCACTAATTTTCTCGAGCCTTATTTTCTAATTTAACATTTTTTAGAGTTAAATGTGAGTATGTGTCCTTGATCACATGGTTGGATCACACTGAGAATATTAGGCTTCGTATTTTTAACTAATAACACATTTTATGCTTTAGCTTTTTTATTTCCTAGACTGACTGTGGTAGAGACATTGTATCCAAAATTAAATTTCCATGTTTCTTTCCTTTTCAGACTGAGGAATTTGTCTTGATCTCTTGTCACATGCTTTGAAAATACACTATCAACATACCATTGACTCCTTTTATCTTTAGAATATAAGGCTACTTTACACTCTGTTAATTTTTCTTCCATTTGTTTTTCCTTCCACATCTTATAATTTTCTTGAATGTTAGGGAAACTTGTCTTCATGGAAAATTTTGATAATCTACACTCACTAGCTTTGTGACCATAATTGTTGCACTTGAAACATTCAACATTGTAATCTTGTAATGGAGAGAATGAATTGTAGTTTGTATTCTATTGAGTATTCTTATTCTTGTTGTTCTTATAACCATATCTTTGAACATTTTTATGATTGTACTTTCTATAAGCTCTACAATGTAATGTTTTATGCCCAAAATTATTGCAAGAGAAGTAATATCCAAGAAAGAGATGTCGATACCTTTTGGAAGGAGTTCTTATTGTAATTGTAGTCCATCTGTATTCATTTTCTTTTTAAAATAGAGCATATTTATATAAATTAGAGTCAACTTTTATCTTGTATTTTTTCCTTTTGAGAGAGCTCTGAAGGGTAGTTGCATAACTTTTTGGATTTTTGTTAGTTTCTTGAGATGTAGAGTTAGAAGATTTTTTAAGATTATTTTGGTCATAACCCAGCCCTATCTTATTGCTTGGTGATCTTTGACTACTAAGAATAGTGTCCAATATTTTTGAGTTTTTTTCAAATCTTGAGTGGTTCTTCCCTTTCTCAAGTTCCCTTTTTAGAAGCACAATTTCAACCTCTATATTTTCACAATATTGTTGCTTATCATTGAGTTGTTTTAAAATGACTTCTTAAATTATTTCAGCTTCTTGGAGTTTAGTATTCAAGTCAATAATAATTTGTTTTCACTCTTTGATAGTTTTTTAAACTTCATTTTCTCTTGATTTTTGTTTCCCTTTATATTCCACTAGTTGTTCTTTCAATGACTTGTTCTTGTTTTTATACTTCCTTGGTTATTCAAGAGCACTAATAAGTTCTCCTTCAAGGTCTACTTCTCCTTAAACTTCAAATTTGTATTCAATATCATCAACTTTATTTTGAAATTCTATGCCCATAAATAAAAGTTTTGTCTTGTCATCTTCACTCATGTCAGATGAACTATTTTCTTATTTGGAGTAGAAGTTTTTATTTTTCTTGTAGAATTTCTTTTTGATTCCAGTTTTTCTCTTCTTAAGTTCTTTATGATTATAAGTCTCTTCATCATCACTATCCACCTTCTTGGGATAGGGACATTTAGAGGGAAAATGCCCAACTTTTCCACAATTGAAGCATTTGAAGGGTAACTTCCCTTTATATTTCCCAAACCCCTTCTGGAGTTTTCTTATAAAATTGGATTCTTATTCATATGATATATCTCAGTGATTTTAATTTGGCACAATCTCATGGTTCTTAGTTTTTTTTTATGCTTTGAAGGTTGTTTCCCTTTTTTATGACTTTTCTTGCCCGGTTCTCATTTCATAGGCTATGAGAATCCCATGAAGTTCATCCATTGTAAGTTTGTCAAGGTCTTCTCGATATTCCAAGGTGGATACCTTAGCATAATATTTCATTGGTAATGATTTCAACACCTTTTGGACAATAATTTTTTATTTTAACTCTTCTCCCAGTGCTTTGATTGAATTAAATATTTCATCTGCTCTTTGAAAATACTATGCAATGTCTTCTTCTTATTTCATCTTCAGACTTTCAAACTTCCCTCTGTATCTTTGAAGTTTGGATTGATTGACTTTTCCATATCCTTCATAGATGACTTCAAGTTTGTCCCAGATTTCTTTTGCTGATTTACAATGCATCACTTTTACAAATATAGGATTTGCTAATCCACCCATAATTACATTAACAACCCTTGAATTATCATTGCATATTCTCTTTGCAATATCATTTGAAGGTGCACTAGTTGGTGTAGTGTAACCATTTACCACATATATCCAAACATCACGTCCAAGAGCCATCAGGTAACTTCTCATCCTTATACTCCAAAATGCATAATCATTTCCTTTGAACAATGGTTCTCTGTTGGAGGACATTCCTTCTTGTTGATCCATTGGATTTCTCATAATCTTCCTTCAAGTGGTTAGACTGTGGTGAAGGAACCTGCTCTGATACAAATTGTTGAAATTTGGCCAATACTGAGAGGGGAGGTGAATCAGTATTGGCCAAATTTCAACAATATTTTAATAATAATTAATTATTAAAATTATTAAAATTATTAATCACAACAATTGATCAACAAGAATGTACTAAAAACAGAGATTAATTATAACAACCACAAAAAGTACAAGCTACAATGTTTAGGAGACACCAATCTCTCTTCTTTTGAGCACCAACTCAAGGAGACACCAACCCCCTGTTTAGAGTACCAACTCTAGGAAGAACCAACTCCCTATTTAGAGTACCAACTCTAGGAAGAACCAGCTCCCTATTTAGAGCACCAACTCTAGGAAGAACCAACTCCCTTGTTTTAGGATTAAACCTGTAGAGAACTACAATCCTCCCTTGCTCCTCCCTTCCACCCTCACTTCATGAGAATATTTTATTTCTTACTTGGACTCTGATTATGATTTGACATTAAACCTCGGAGACACTTTTCTTTCACCAAGCCTTTTTGTTTTATATAGTCTTCCAACAGGAATGAAATTGAACCATTGTGTCTTTTCAACAATCAACCATTGCACTTCTTCATTTATTTTAACAATAATGCTAATATTTTTTCATTAGTTAAAAATAAATTATTTAATTCAAAAGACTTCAATTTCCTTGTAAGTTGTTCAACATTTATCCTTCACTTGCAAAAAACCTTGTAGTTACACTGGAATGGTTGGGTGCTCAACTATGGTTTCTATTGTTGTAACTATTTTTAACAAAACTTAAATTCGAATTCTGAATTTTTTCCCTTGACCAAGTTTCGAGGATCATTGGTCATTTTTGGAACTTCGATAGGATGTCGAAGGCGGAGCGCAAGTCGAAGTGGAGATCGCAGGATTTTGGCCCCTTGTTTAGGGATTTTTGGGTTTTGGGATTATGTAACGGGTATGGGGATGTTGACCCATGGGTTTACCCATTCTTAGGCCCATTTTGAAATGTATAAATATAAAGCTAGGCAATGTAAGTAGGGGTTGTATGTGTTTCTAAGTGCATAGGGTGAAAGTGTGTGATACCAACTGCTAAGTGCAAGTGATAGGTGTACATGTTTTGTGCATGTTGTGTGAGACTTGCAAGGCTAAGTGCAAGTGACTGTAAAAAATTAATTAGAATCTTTGTGCTATAACCTAGATCGGGGAAGGAGGATCTGGTGAGGTGCGCACAGATCTCCTATCCTATGTGGAGTAGGATCTTGTGGCTCTGTGCATGTAGAATATTGACAGAAGATAATAAAAGAGGAGAAGAGTTGGTGGATGTAGCCCCAGGCTGGGGGAGAACCACATATATCATGTGTTGTTATGCTTTGTGCGATGTATTGATGTGTTTATGTTTTTACTTGCTTAGTGATTTGGCATAGATAAATGATAGATAGATCTGTTGATGTTTTGTGCTTTATAATATGAATAAGTGCTAGATATAATGTGCTTAGTGCTCGACTATACTAGATCTCGGTGAATACTGCGATGCTCTGTGATTAGGTTTTTAACTGTGAAGTAGATACTGGTTAAATACTAATGAACTGTAACTGCTAAGTGATTTGATAGAATATTGTAATCACATATCTGTGTCCCAGCTAAGGTTTCAGACACTGGAGTCCTGCAACCACCCTTGCCTCTACCTCGGGTGAGACTGCATTTGCTTCACAGGTGTTGTCGAAAGGGTCGGTAGTTAGGGTTTTGATGGTGTGTTGTTGAAGCGTTGAACCCTGAGTCTACCCCTGATCCAAAAATGAAGGTATTACTGATAATTTTTCAAGTTACTTTAATGTACTTTTTGCATCAGATCGTTAAGAATGCGAAATACATAAACTTGTTATCTTGTTTGTGGAATATCAAATGTGACTTTTACTTGATGCTTATTAATGTATAAAGAGATCAGACATTAATATACATGCTGAAAATGAAGAGAATAGAATATCAAAATAGAAAGATAAATAGATACAAGAGGTTGATAACGGAGTTCACCAATCGTTGGCTACGTCTATGGGCCTGCTTCCAAGTGGAGGACCTCTTTATTGCTCTTTAGAATGCTCAAAGTTCTCTTACAATGCTCTTTATTGTTACATTACATGCTTCATGTCTTATGTACAAGACCTCCTTGCTCAGATTCATGCATGCACCATCAAAATCCTCTCAACAACATGAGAAAAATGCCTCTCAAAACATGAGAAAAGGCCAAAATTTACAAACTGCCCCTTCAAAACCCTGTATCAAAAAGTTCCCTCTCAAGCTCAAAAAGCCTTAAATTTATAGTATTTAGGCCCAACAAGAGAATCCCAAATTCCCCTAAAGATATTCCCTCTTGTTGGGATCAAATCCCCCTTTAAATGGCCAAAATATCCAAAAAACAGTGAAATATGGGCTTTTCTAAAGTTAAAAAATCAATTTTTAACAAAAATACACAGAGTAGCCCTTTTTGGGTTGGGCGTGCCCTTGGCTCCTGGTCATTAGGTATCTACATAGGATCACAAGCTAAAATAAAGGAGGGTGCTTAGTTGGGCTAAGCCTCTTTTGGAGTGCGCCCCCTGGTCTCATGGGATTCCTCAAAACCACGGCTAAGGTTTATCCATTGGGCACCCCCCTTGTTACTTTATCACCTTTATTTATATTATTTTTTGTTTTAGTGTTACAAGCACAACCAAGGGCACGTTGGCAAGGGACCTTTGTCAAAGGCTTGGGCTGACCCAAGAGGTCATGGGATCAAACCCCAGGGCTTCCAATAAAACTTTTCCCACCAACCATTAACCAAAACCATGGTGCCACGTGGCAGCCCATGACTGGGCCACGTGGCACCCAACCATTTTCCAAACAAATGCCACTTATCAGTTGTTGGTTGGATCCCTGTCACTGACCAGTCACCTTCTACTGGACTGCCACTTGTCTCTGCCATGTCAGCACTGTTGATGTCATCATTTGACTGGACCTGTTGACTTTTTGTTTGTTTGAGAAAATGGTCAGAGTACGATAACTCTTGCATACATCGCTTGTTTGAGAAAGTAAATATATGGCCGAAATCAGGAGAACGAGCCAGAAGCAATGGCATTGGTTTCATCCAATTCAGAGAATTTTTATTTTTGAGCATTTTCTGAGCTTGGGGAGCCTCCTGGATCAGCCCCTGTGCCAACAAATGGTTCTGTTGTCGGGACTTGAAACTGTGATTGCTAGGAACTGAAGAAAAGAGAAATATTTATGCGTAGATCTATTTCCCTAGTGCGCAGTATTCTACTTGACCTGTAAAGCTTTGTGCTAAGAAGAGAAGTCAGATCTAAAGAAAAGAGGTAAGATCTTGAAGCTTTGTGCTCTGATAGAGGTAAGAACAGTGAAAAGTTTTGATTGAAAAGGTAATATAAGTGGAATTTTATTTTTTTTTCAAAAGTATGGATCTAGGTATGTTTGATAAACTTTGTCCTAGCCTGAAAACTAGGGCACAACTAGAAGAAAGAAGATTTGATATGAGTAGATCTTATAGAAATGATGAAAGATATGGTATTCCTATGAATATAAAGAATGTTTGAACTAACAAATGGATGTAGGATCCTAGAAAGAATTTTTTGCAGGTTAGTTATTATGACCCTAGTGCGCAGTACAGGAAAGGTTGGGTATCTTTCAAAAGAAAGAGAGGATTAACTCTTTGCTATAGTTGCATAAGACAAGGACATCTTGCTAAGGAATTCCCTGGTAGAAGACCTAGTTGTCTTTGTTGTAAAGATATGGACCATGAAGTTTTGGATTTCCCTAGAATGATTGCTAAGGTTGATAGAATGAATATGAGACAAGAAGACCCTGAGGAAGATCAAGAAACTAAGACCATGGAAAAACCCCAGAAAGAATCAGAGAATGTATTGCTACAAATGAAAGAAACCCTGAATGATCATAGAAATGTCAACTTATCAGAGATCTTCAAAGAAAAAGAATGCATAGAAACAAAAATAGGAGACTTTGACATTGACAGTGTTCTAGATGAAGAAACATGGGTGAATATCATGACAGAAAGAACTTGGGAAATTTTAGGAAAGCCTGCTATGATTCCTTCATTGGGAGGAATAGGATTATTCAGAGGAAGGTTGATAACCCTATGTGGAAGACTCACCCAGATGTCTATGAGTGCTCATGGAATGTCGACATAGGAAGATTTTGAGGTTGTTAAATTTATTGAGAACGGCACCCTGTTTGTTATGTTACTAGGACAAACCTGGATTGACAAGGATCAGGCTAGAAGAAAAGAAGAGGAAGTCTTAGAACAGAAGAAGAAAGAATTAAAATATTTCATGACTAGGAGGATAGCGCACTTGATTGAAGAACAGGATAACATAGTGAATCTATTTAGAAATAGAAACTTGGATGTCGAAGTTGAAAGAACACAAGAAAGCTCACAGAAGAGTGGAGCACCTACCCTAGACAAAGAAGAAGTATTTCCCTTGAAACCTATGAAAGAATATCAACAGCGCGAAGTTACTATGCCAAAAGGAGATAAGAATCAGGATGGAAAGAGGAATATCGAGATAAATATCATAGGGAAGAAGGCTAGAAAGCTCAGTAAGAAGAGAGCAAAGTTGCAGAATGTTCCAGAGGGGACTTCGCAGAAAAAAGATTTTCAAAACTGGAACTTCGTCGGGATATCAGAATAGAGAAACATGGCACTTTTCCATGGCAAAGCAATATAACCATTGGAGGCATTATGACTGTTAGACCGACACCCCAAAACGGTTAGAACAACAGTTACAACCGTAAATATCATCTTCAGATCATTGGGACCACGCCGTAACGAACAGAACCACATTGATGAAGGCCTCTTGTCCATTGGAGAAGACATGTTACATCATTGTCTACTTATTCTGTCAATTGTTGCACCGAGAACACTTTTGCGAATTATATCCAAGCCAACTCATTGCTACTGTATTGTGTTTACTGAGATTGACACCTGTTTGATTTCATTGAGCACCCATTCATCAATCTGAGTTATCCTATCTTGAGCATGTATGTTGGACGAAATCAGCGCAGCTGAAAAGTGTGTAGAAGAAGTTCTAATCGATCTAATGGCCGAGAAAGTAATACCTACAAGAATTCAAGCCTCGTCGACGAGAGGACTGAAAGCCTCCCCATCGAATGCTCTGTTAGACAACTGAGAGGGGGGGTGAATCAGTTGTTTCCGTGATTAAACAATTATGGTTCTTTTAACTTCTTTGTAGAGACACTGAATGATGGTCACAATAATGCAGGGAAATAAAAAATGGCACTTTCAGCATCATTCACATATATGAGAAACACAGAGACAGATATTTCCCGAGGAAACACATGCAGGGTAAAAACCTCGTTTTCTTTATATGATAAGTAATGATTACATGCTTTACAGTATCATACATATGAGCACCAACTCATAATGAGGCTACAACCTCAGTTTTGCAAGCTGCAACTTGCTGAGAGCACCAACTCTTTATTTTCTCTAGCACCCACTAGAGGGAAGCACCAACTCCCTTGTTTCTCTAGCACCAACTAGAAGGAAGCACCAACTCCCTAGTTATTCTAGTACCAACTAGAAGGAAGCACCAACTCCCTGTGTTCAAGCACCCACTCGAACCTCTGAGGACAACAGTCCTCCCGAGCACCTCCAAACCACCCTGAAGTATTAATCTTTGCTACTGAAACTTATTACAGTGATAAAATGTTCAACAATGGCTTACCAGACTCATTACTGTTCTTCTGCATTTCTCTACTCTGTCTACCTCGTTTCCTTCCTGCACACATCACTTGCGCCGTTTGTTCTTCCACTCTTTATGCTCTGTGTGCCATGTCCATTCACTGCATCGTTCCTCTTCTATGTTATTCAGTTACTGCACTCTCCTCCTACTTCACACGTGAATCACCTTTACCAACAACAACCATAGCAAACTCCAACCGCAACAACAACCCCATCTCTTCTCTGTACCATGTATTTATAGCTTATGTGCACCTTGTGCATGCAATGTTCGCAATGCCTCTGCATGTTGACTCCACGTCATTATCCTCCACCTCTCGAGTGCTCTGTCTAATCATCATCGTGACTCTTCAGCTTCTCTGGTGGTTCACCCCGCATGTCCAGCATCACTGTATGTTATACTGAGATTCCTCAGCCTTTCTGGCAGTTTGAGACTCTTTTTCTTCTCTGTGACAGTTGAGCCCACCTTCTCTGTTTTAGTTACAAGCTTCCACGCTCATCCATCTGTCAATCCCTTCTAAGAATAGTCTTCCTTCACTTGGATGAAGCTTGGAGACTCTTCATCTCCTCTAGTGATCACACAGGTGTCTCTTCGAATTCTCTAGCAGACGCCATCAATGGTTTCTGGCAGTTTCACTGTGTCATGCATCAGTAGTCCTCTGATCAACACTTGATATGACGGTTCATATTACATCGCGATTTCACCTATCGCGATATCGAGATTCCTGATGTCAATAATTCTTGACATGTCCAACTCTCGATCCCCGATGCCTCTCTATTGACTGGAATCAACGGTCCAGATCAAAGCTTGATCTGACGGTTCAGATTGCATCATGATTTCATACATCGCGATATTGGGATTCCTGATGTCAATAATATTTGACATGTCCAACTCTCGATCCCCGAAACTCCGACAAGGTGTCCATCTGCTGACGTCAAACATGGATTGACACGCGTTGAATATTGCCACATGTCACACTGATTCGTGACTTACATGTGCCTAAAATGTTGAATCAGTCTGACACTTGTCATTACCTGGTTGTGCTACGTGTTCCTAGTTGACGTGGTATGCTGACGTGAGTCGGGTCGACGGTCTAGATCACATCTTGATATGATGGCTCAGATTACGTCGAGAATTTGCATATCGAGAAATCGGGATTCCTATTGCATTGTTTCTTTGACATTTCCAAAACGCGATCCTCGAAACTCTGATCAACGGTTCAGATGTGATCTTGATTTGACGGCTCAGATTACGTCAGGAATTTGCATATCGATAAATCAGGATTCCTATTGCATTGTTTCTTTGACATTTCCAAAACGCGATCCTCGAAACTCCGATCAATGGTTCAGATGTGATCTTGATTTGACGGCTCAGATTACGTCGAGTTTTTGTGAGCCCTCTACTCCTTGTACTTTTAAAGTTCATGCAGGTTTTCCTCAATCCAATGGTGGTCGGACCCTGCGCTTGGATCTGACACCTCTAACTTCAATTAGCCCTCCAGTTAAGCTCGTGGTCCATGTGACCTTCTCCTATATGACCGCAGCCAAACCTCCTCATCGGAGTTTCGGACTTTCCCATGTCGAAACATGTATGTCCTCAGGATTTGCGATCCCTTGAATCCCAACGCGCTCTTTACGCACTAGCTCTCCTGGCTAGGCTCCTGGCCCATATGACTGTTATCCCCGTGACTGCAGTCTTACCACTCGTCGGGGTTTCGACCTTTTCAATGCCGCAATACATTGGCTCACGGGATTCCCGATATGTGAAACCCTGATGAGTCATCCCTCCTTTCGGTATTTCACCTTGGCTTTTCCTGATGGTAAACCTCGTGCAGCTCCTGTCCGATCTGACAGCTGACGGGATTTATGAATGAGATCCAACGGCTGTCGATCTCTGACTTCCTTCTCCTCTGCGAACTTTTGTATCTTGAGCTTTGTTGTGCGCGTTCTCCTCGACGTTTTTCCTCTTGAGCTTTCCCTTCCGAATCCCCAAGGGATTCTTGGACTTCTGAGCCTCTGCAGGGTCTTCACATGCACACTCTGATCTTGCCATCTTCATTGTTGTACTTTCCATCAATGACAAGCATACGTTGCATGTTAGACATTTTCCAACAATCTCCCCCTTTGGCATTGATGGCAACTAAGGCACCTGAATTCTTTTCTCCCCCTTTGACATCAATGTCAAAGAAGAGACATGCTCCCCCTGAGCTATTGCAGGAAATTTAGGAGGCATTAAACTTTCAAACAATGCAAAACTCCCCCTAACAAGATCGACTTGTTAGGTGTGAAACGAAATAACACCCAGCTTCTGTCTGAGATATTCAAACGGTGTCTTGGCTAGGGCTTAGTAAAGATGTCTGCAATTTGTTCTGTAGTGGGAATGTAATGGACCTGAACAATCTGATTGGTGACCTGCTCTCTCAGAAAATAATATTTTATGGGAATATGTTTTGTCTTGGAGTGGAGGACAGGATTTTTAGACACACTGATGGCACTTGTGTTATCACAATGAATTGGGATCGGTGCAGTATATTTTACCTCTAAGTCTGCAAATGTCTGAATCATCCATAATACCTGTGTGCAACAAGTAGTAGCAATAATGTACTCTGCCTCTGTGGTTGATAAAGAAATGGAACCTTTCTTTTTACTGAGCCAGGCTACTAAGGAGTTACCCAAGAAGAATGCTCATCCACTGGTGCTTTTTCTCTCATCAACACAATTTGCCCAATCTGCATCTGAATAAGCAGTCAACTGAAGACTTTGATTTCTGGGATACCACAGACCATAAGTCAT
>ML791804.1:457947-473725 GCA_009831015.1 Picea engelmannii
AAATAGAAATCAATGAAGACAGTCTTCAGTTTTCGGATTTGCAAAAGGAAGGAAGTTGTAGTGATCATGAAGAACATAATTTGCAGAAATCATCCTATCTTCATAAGGAATATCAAGAGCACTATCTTCCTTTTGAACCCTTTGTTTCAGATTTTGATATAAAAGTTGTTGATGATGAGGAAAACAAAGAAAAAAAAGATCAAAAACATATTATTCCTTATCTCTCAGAAATTATAAGCTTCAGTATGCTAGTTTATCATACTGGTAAATTCAAATCACAAGGATATGAAGATGAAGAAGAACATATTTCTATAGCAAGCCATGTTGACTTGAGCAACCAGCAGAATTTCAGCTTTCAGTTGGAACAGCAGCAAAGGGAGGTATTTCTTTGGGGCTTTATTGACCCTATTGCTGACTACTTGGAGTTTATGAGCAGCATAAAAGTCAAGATATTTTTGTCAGATGATGGATGGTTCTGCCATCTTTTCAAACTATATTTCTGCATGCTATGGTTTCCTTTCTTTTTCGGATTCAGATCAAGGAGGTTACCAGTAAATCAATTTCTTTCTTCGTTGCATTGAAGATTTAGTTTTACTTGATCAGTTTGCCCCTACTAATTAGAAGCAGGAGTAGGTGTGAGAATAAACTCCTCATATGAGCAGCTAGATCATGTTCAGTTGTTGATTTCTGAAATAAACAGGCAGGCTACAACAAACTAAATACAGTCTTCAGTTTAGCAAAGGATTAGGTGAAAAAATCCATATGTTATCTCCAAAAATGAACCAGTCAGTTTGTTTCATTTTTAGTGATGGCATGGTCATAAATAGAGTTCCATACAAAAAAAAAAATAGAAATTCAAGTATCAAAGTATAGCATATATTTTTTTATTTCTTATAATAAATCAATTGTCAAAATGCATTTCCAAAAATCAAAGAAAAGATTTTCAACAGCTAATATTTGTTTTGAATCTGAAGTTAGCCAGTGAAAGTTCAAGGTTTCAGCAGCTAAATGGCATTTCCGAAAATAAGTGAGCCGGTGAAAGTTCAGCCCTCAGTTTTATGATTTGCAGACACATGAAGATTGCAGCAGATATGGAGAGGAAGGTAATGAGTTGAAAATCCCAAATCAGCAGTTCATCATGCTTTCTTCTCAGATAGAGATTAAGCAGTCTGTATTTAACATTGAGATCTTTGAGGGAAACGAGCAACTTGATTATTTTCAATTGATTGATTTAATGAATAAACAAGCAGGTTATAGGCAGGTTACAGGTTTGCTATAGGTTTTCAGATGATAAATTGTAAAGGCTAAATGACTCCATGCCCAATACTAAAGGCACAAGGTCTGTCAGGTTCTTGGAAACCTCGCAGGGAGGTCTCCATCCCAGTTGGACCCAGATGTTAGAGATCAAATAATTCATTATGAAATTTGTTTTTATATCATATCATAAGATGTTAATAAGGTAAAGATTTATTTATAAATCTTTAAGTTTTAAAGTATATAAGATTGGCTTTAAATCTTATTATTATATGACAAAATGATGTGGCATCTCAAAATATACCAAAAAGCAAATTTTAGCTTTCACCAACTAAATGACTTTTTCACAATGTAGTAATCTGGTGAAAGTCTCCCTTTTCACTAGCTAAATGATTGTTTTCACAGTGTAGTGAGCTGGTGAAAGTGCAGGTTTTTCAGCTGATAAATTGCCTTGGGAAAAAACAATTTTATAAGCCATGGAGAGTCTGTTTTACACGCTGAAATAGTTGATTGACAACTAGACATCCTAAGATTTCCAATGGTACTTTGAGATATTCATTTAGAGCTTGGGAAGGAAGTTAAAAGTTCCCCACAAGATGAGGCATCATTTTCAGAAATTTTCCAAAATGTATTATTTTGGTCAAAAGGTCAAATTCGACTTGGTTGAGTTTATTAAGGAGAATATGATTATGAATAATCATATATATTATCAAATATCATCCATGAGTGTAGGTGGCACTTCATTTGATCAATAGAAATATTCTAGAGATCAAATCCTAAAATGTAGGAATATGACTAGATTTGGAAATCTGGATTTTCCTATTTTAGTCACCTTCTTGGGAGACATATTCTGATCATCTAGAAGAGTATTTTTTGAAACCAAAGAATTTTTTTCATAAGAACGGGTAGATCTTCAATAACCTTTCTTAGTTTTCAAATAGCTATTGTGATTTGTGAAATATAGGTCAATCTTTGAGCACCATATTTCCATAAATTAAATACTTTGTTTTTCCTGTTTTAGTCACTGTCTTTAAAGACAGATTCTGATGATTTGGAATACTATTTTTAGAAAATGAAGGAGGTTTTTCATAATAACTTATTTCTCTTCAATAACCTCTCTCATTTTCCCAATATCTATTTTGATTTGGAGGATATAGGTGAATCTTGGGGCAGCATTTTTCCAGAAATTTCTATCTTTTCCAGCCACCTCACAATTTCGAATTTGAGATAAGAAAAGAGGATATCAGATCCATCTTTTGAGGATATTGAAAATAATTTGTAAAGCTTATTTAATCTCATATATGTAAGAGTCAAGGGGTTCGATTTTGGATACAGAAAATACTATATTGTAAACAGACTTTTTCATATGAGAAGACAAATCACAGTTTTCTCTCTCTATTGATGTCAGATTCTCATCTTTCCTTCTGTACTCTTATTCAAGTTGTTTTAGATACAGAATGAATGTTATCTCATTAGTTATCTCATAACTTGATTAATAGTTTCTTATCATTTTTTATTAAACCCTACATTTGTATTTGGTTTATAAGCATTGTTTTCTCACCCACTTAAAAGCTATCATCTGATTATTGATCCTTGAGAGCACTGGTTCATTTGATTCTCATTTTGATTGTCTAAATACCATATTGTAATTGATTTATCCCATTGATCCACACATACAAAAATAAAAAAACAATTTTACCTTAAGTTACCAAGCATCTTTGACCCACAACCTCAAAGAGTTTCTTGGATTTATAACAGAAGGGACTTATGTGGCTTGTCAATGGAAAAAAAGGAGTAAAAAGAGGGTCATTCAATGTCACTTGGTTAAGATGTATTATATTATTAAAGTGAAATTAGGGAAAGTAGAGTAAATTTAGATTAATAAGTTCCTTAATTATTATTAAAGTAAATTTTAATCCTAAAGTGAAAATTGGAGGGAAAATAAGGGTTACATTTGATTTGGTCAAAGGGGGGAAGTCTAGAAGGTATGGAGGAAGGATCTAGAATGGGTTGGAAAAGTATAAAAGAAGGGTAACCCCTCACTTTTTAATTATTATGATTTGATATCTTATTGAGTGCTCTTGTAGTCAGTGTTTTCGTTGGGGTTTTGGGAAAAACATTTCCACTGCATGTTTAGTTTCGATGGTGCAATATCCACGTAGCTAAACAAGATGGGAATCCATTCAATATTTCCATTGGAGCCTAGACGAGATGGGAATCCACCTAGGATTTCCATTGGAGCTTCACTTAGTAATTTTGCACTCAGTTAGAGGGATATCAAAGTGTGCATCTAGATTTCTCATTGAAGTTCATTGGTGTGTTTGGTTTCTTACTGATGAGATTTGGGAGGCATATTGACTTGCATAGGGTGTTTGCGGTGAGTTTTGGGAGGAGGTTGAGCATTTGATCTACAGGTTTCAGAGGTTTTTCACGCAACTGTGGGAGGATACACCTTTGTGGGTTGAGCTAGGGTTGTCACGTGAGACCTCGCTAGACATCTCATAGTCATCCTGTGAGGACTTCTGCAAAATAGAGTTATAGTATTTTGTCGTATCAAGTTTGCGAGGGGTTGAGGATAGGATTGGAAGGCCACTTGAAGAAGGGATACTACTGGATCAGAGAAGTGTCGAGATCGATGAGTCTTGGGACAGTGGATTGGAATCATTCCAGGTTTCCTATGTTGTTTCTGTAGTATATTGTGTAGCTATCTGGCAGCCATTAGATTTGTGTTTCTTAGGAGTATTATGAGGTTATTATTACAACCCTTAGATATCATTGTATTGGTTTCATGAGTTTCCATACACAATAAGATGCCATGTTATCTTCTCTATTTTTTGTGTGATGGATGTATGTTATATGTTTGACAATATTCCTCATTTAGAAAACTATTTGTAATAAGTTAACAGCACATTCACATAAGAAGGAATAACAAATTTAGGACGGAAAACATAATTTTCCCTCCTAGCCTGGTTGAGGACATTACTGTTGCTAGGACCTAAATCCCTTGACTCAACAGTAGGAACCAAACCCACCATCGAGGCCCAATTAGAATCTACGGCATTTAAAATGGAATGGTCCTCCAGATCTTGTGATCCAGCCAATTTATCGATGGGCTTTGTGTTTCTTTGTGAAGGCTCTTCCTTCAGTTAGGGCTATTTTTCTTTTGTATTTTCTCTTGGGTGGGGTTGATATGAGAGATGCAAGCCAGCATCAACCAACTTGACAATTAACAGAATTAAGTTTTAACTACTAGGAAGAGGTTAAGCTTGGGATAACCCGTTGCTCAACATGCAGACAATTACTCTATACCATAGGCCTAGTACTAATATATTAACCATGTGAGCATCCAATTACTGTTTGAGAAACTAACTATCAGAAAGAAAGCACATATGTAATAAGATAATGGCAAGCAAAATAATTCATCTACCATAACCATGCATCACATAATAACACAACGATTTATCTTCATCATTAAAGCAAAGAACATCAAAACATTGCACCAGGTAACTTGACAACATAATTAATTACTCTTACTCATTACTGCATCATTCATGAAACAGGAAAGGAAGTGGTTCTTCTCCAAGTCCAATCACATGCATCTGATGAAAATAATTTTTCTTTGGTCCAGAAGGACTTCCCCAATTCATAGCAGTCTCAAAATAATTCTTAACAACCAAAAGAAAGAGTTCTTACAACAACCATTGACCCTTTGCTAATTGGTCGATGTCTTTATTTATAATGTAGATTTATAACCGAAACTAATGGCTAATTGCAGTTTAAACAAAAAAGAAATCACCATGTGGCGTTATCTTCTAAGAGCTTCTTTAACAGTCGTCTTGAGATAATTCTTGGAAAGGATGATTGTTCTCGTATTCAGTCCATCTGACAAACAGTTTTTCACAAGTTTGAGCCCATGGAAATCTATGTTGTTCCATCGGGGCCACGTATACTCCATTGATGTCTACTGCATGCGCCTGGTACTTTACTAAACTGAATTTCAGTCGTTGTAGCATGGTTCAGGCTTTGAACAGATGTTCAGTGAATTATCGTACTTTCCCTAGCTTTGCATCGGCTATTTTCACGAACTCTTTTGTCCATAGCACATCTTGTTCGGCATACAGCTTGACCACGTTGTTCAAGTCAATGAAATTATCTGGGGTGTCGAACTCGGGGAGCCCAGAATCCTTCATTATTTTGTTAATTTTACCCCAATGCTTATTACACCTGGTCCATTGCTCTTCAATCTCTCGATGTGGTTCCCGAGACATCTTGGCCCAGTACTCAGCTGATCGCTTCATGCGATTAAGACTACTTTTTCCTATCACCTGAATGCCATTTTTTTCCTTATCTCAACCTTGCTAGACTGCCTCAATGTACTGGAGTCTTTCTACCGCTTCCTGCACCCTTTCATACCATTGCTCCATCTCCTTGCAAGTTGCAAGTGCCATGCAAGTGTCCTCCTGGAACTCAGCTATGTTTTCAGTTAATAGGTGTCTCTCCTTCTTAAACTCGTTGTAAACTCCTATGAACTCACCTTTTAGATACACAACGGTCTGTGTGGCGTCTTTATAGTATTCGGCAAGATGGTGCAAGTGTTCAAGCTCCTTGAGGGTGTTGGCTAGCTCCTTTTCATCTCTCCTAGCTCTGTCTAAGGTGGCATCTGAGAGGGATTCTCCTACGTCGATCAATTCATACGTCTGGGTGTCTTCTATGTTGATCAAGTTCTCCTCTGTAGTAACTAGGATGGAGGGATCCAACGAGATCCTTCTTTTCTTCGTAGTCCTTTGAACAATGGCCTTTCTCTTCTAATCATAGGAGATTGCATAGATATTTGCTACCTCGTCCACTGGCTCTGGTATCTGTTGATTGCCCCATGTTAGTTTTTTTCCCAAACTATCGGTGCTATATATTTGTTCAAGGTTGGACTCTCGAACTTCCTTGTTGTATCTTGCGGGTCCGACTCCCATTTGTTGATCGTCGGGGATTTGAGCATTGGGAAGAATGGAAGTGTCGGGTATAGGCTTGTTACTTACTTGCTTGTCAATTGCAGAGCTGTTGATTTCCTTTTGTAGAGATCTTTTCTCTGTCTCCTCCGGTTTGGGCCCGTCGTTCGAATTTGCCTCGACTTCCGATTCATTGGGTCCTTTTGTGTCGAGGCCGCTTTTGGTTTCTGTTTCTTTTTGCGAGACCTCCTGGTCTTGAAAATCGGGCTCAGGGGGAAGATATTTTCTTAGGACATCCTTCCTCTTGGACACGTACCGGGGTGTCGTGAGATGACTCTAAACTCTCGTCCTCGCTATATATATGTAGAAGTTTGCTCAGGGGGTTAGGCGCTTGGGTTTCTATCGAGACCTGACCTATATCTGTTTGAGTTGTCATGCCTTCTGAGGAATGGACCAGTGATGTTGAGGATTCAAGATTACATAAACCATTGGTGTTGTCAAGATTCATGGGACCAGGGCCACTTGACTCTATCAAGGCGCTTCAGATAGTAGTTGAAATCGTAGGTCTTATGATAAGGTATGGATCATCCTGCATCCACTTCATTAGCAACTAAACTTGTTGGTATAAAAGTGCACCCATCTCTTGTGCAGCTTGATCTTTAGGGAGATCCCTGATTTGTACCGAGGATTCCTGATAAACTGTCACTACCTCGATGCCCTCTTAGGGATCACCTATTCCCTCGCTGGGTTCAGATGCTACAGTTCCTTCTTGAGCCCTGATAATTTCTTGAGCAGTCTACTCCAAAGACGTCATTTGTTCTTCCAAACTCATGGCTTTGAATCTGGTCATTCAAGGATTATCCCTTCTTGATGCCACTTCATCCCAATCTTGAGCATTTTCGGTGAAGATTTCATCTTCGAACCGATCATGGGCATAGGGCCAACAGGATGATACCTGCAATGCATGTTGCAAGACCAGTCCCTTGGGATCATGTTTGTGAAATCGACCAGTTTGGAACCGGAATTCCAATTGACTTAGCCCTTCTTGCTTAGTATGTGCGGTGTCTTTGACCATATAGAAGCCAATATGAAACCCATACGGTATGAAATCTCGCTTCTTGTCCTTTACTAAGGTGGCATTGTATCCTTGCAGGATGGTCTGGTAGCAAATTTCCCCTAACACTAGTCAGTCAGGAACATATATGGGTAACAAATGGGGTGCCCCTGTGGTTCAAAACCCCTTATGTGGGTTTTTCATTCATCTAGATACCAATGACCCATTTTGGATATAACCCCTTTTGCCTCTTTTGACAACCTAGTGCATTCTTTCCTGAACAGAAAAAAATAGATATGTGCAATAAAATGGTCACAGATAAGGGCATAGGATTTGTTGTACATGTTATCCCATAAAATGTTGAAGTATACATGGACCAGGAGCTCCGAAGAGTGCCAGTTCAAGTTCATTCTAGAGAAAACATTCCTGGCGCAAATGACGTCTAACAGATACGAGGCCATGTAGAAGGAAGGGGTTTCCCCCTCTTTTGGCATCTGGGCCTGTCTTATGCAGGTGCTCAACTGTTTGGAGATTATATCACCCCAATTGAAACCCATGCCTGAAGCGACTACCGTAAAATCTAGGGGCATCCAAGCTGCTGAAAACCGTTAGCAATCCTTCTCCCCATGTAACCTGCAGAGAAGAGCCATCAAGTATATGTATGGTTTCTTTAGATTGGTCATTGGGTACCATTCGGCGGTCCGTTTCATGAATTTTTTGTCTTCCCTCCACCACAACACCATGATTTTGTTGGTATCATGCGAAGCATAGAAACTCGGAATTAAATTAGTGCTCATCTTTTCTTCTGAATCCCTGAGCTTGTAGTAACTCTCAACCTCTGCCGGTAAGAAAACCCTGACGCATAACCATTATCATCATTGTTTAAACATGTATGCATGTTGGTGTGATCAATGAGCCACTTTAGGAGCTCGATGCAAGGAAACACCAGAGTTCAGCTTGCCACCATGTGTAGATAAGCTCTACGGATGTTTGGGAGGACATCATTACTGAGCCTCCTTGTATCAGGATCGTTTTGAGGGGTATACTCGAGGGGTTCTTCTTTCTTGATTTTCTTAAACAATTCTTCCCATCGAGGAAATGTTGTTTTGGATCCAATGTCTGGCTATATGTCTCTGAAGGCTGGAGGTTGGACAAAGGCCTCCTTGGAAGTTGTCTTGATGACAGGCACCAGTTTTGGGGGGAATTCTAATTGTCTTGCAACTGTTGGGGAGGATATGTCTCCTGCTTCTGGTTCTTGCGGCTTTCGCGAACTTGGGGATTTCCAAGTGGAGGTTTTATTTGGAGGCATTGTTCATGTAAGGCTTGCTAAGAAAGTTGTCTAATGCTTACTGAACTTTGCATGGCTTATCTGAGTTGTCGACCCTGCTCCTATGTTCGTTCTGAATTCTTTGCCACGTAGAATAAGATCATGCATAATGACTTCGACAGCATATAACTAGAGAGACTCTATACGTCGTATCAATCAGTTAATATGACTAATAAATACAATTCAAAATGAAACTACCGTCAATTCTCCGCAATTAAATCCTAATTGCTTGACGGTGGAGGTGCGGAGGCAGATGCGTTGTATCGGCAAGTTAAATGGGTTCCTTTGATTCATGTATGGATTAGAAAATAATGTGTGATCCGCAATCTTATTCACACTTTAAATGTGTCGTACCTAACGAATCTATGGGTAAAACATCTCATCACGTCGTATCTCTCCGACGTGGAGGTCGGGGATCGACACTTTAAAATGTAAAATTAATGTGTAATTTATTTTGTAATTCTCCGACGTTGAAATCATGTCGGGTATCGGCAATGGGCGATACCACTCTTCTCTTTGCGCGACACTTACCTTTTCTTTTTCCTGCCGAAGCCGAACGGGTCGATCTTTGGCAATACCTCTGCCAAGGTTCAAAAAATAAAGACTTTCATCTGTCGATGTCGATGAATATCGGTGTTCAACTATTTTAAACTTTTCAAATGATTTTCATCATCTTTAACGTTTACCGATGTCGAACTCCTAAATGCGTCATGGAAAGATTTAGTGTGTTGATTCCCTAAGTAGATTATTAACGACCCTTTAACGATTAAGATGATTCTTGTTGTATGTTCAGGCATGCTTTAGAATGAACATAAAAAATAAGCGCAAGTATCAGTTTCATACTGAAGGAAAAACAGAGAGTGTAAAGGATCAAGTGGTACCTAAAAGTAAAAATTGAACATAGACTTTTAGGGTGTGTTGAGTGCTCAACAATTACAAAATCCAAGTCAACAACTCCTTCCAAAATATTTGGAATTCATTGATCACCTCGGGATAAAATATTTTCCAACCATTTCTAGAGTGTGCACTTGCTCTAGCACGGATTCCTTACCCTTATCTACTCCTTTGGGAATGACCACATCCTCCATGGTTAGTGTTATCACTTTGTAAATTTGTTTGGCTGAGAAAACAAATGACAAAGGTAATTGTTTCAACCAACTTTAGATTGTATTCTGACCTATACAACTAGAGAGGGCTCTCTCATATGTCTAATGACTGGTAATAACTCAAATATTTCATCAATAAATGCACAGAGGTTAGATTCTGCAATAGGACAAGTTTTTTTTTTTTTTTAAAGGGATGGTAGGACAAGCAAGAGAGAAAGTACCATTGGGAAATGGAGCCAATTTAAGAAAACGATAGAAAAAAATGACTTAGTGATTGAACTTGAGAGGATAAATGCTAAATAAGCAACAGTATTTCAGTTAAAAATCGTTGTGTGTGGTGAGAGAAAAACACATGAAGCAACTCGGAGCACTAATGGGGATGAATTTAGATTTCACTTAGAAGAAACACAGTCATCTAAATGGCGCAAATCTGGAGCATCGCGCGGTGAATTCTAGATTCGAATCACATTCTGATTTAGACAAAATACAAATATGACTATAAAGAACACAGGAAATCATGTACGCAAAAAGAGAGTACAATACATCAAACTGCTACCATTAGAATATTTTCGTCAAAGTTTCAAGACCTTTGCATTAAGTTTCAATCGAGTCTGAAAGCTACATTCAATAGTCATTGTCTACATTATTTTTCCAACCAACCTTATTGACATGAAAATGATCCCCATATATATAAAAATAATGTCACCCTTGGCTGCTAGGGTCTAACTACTCCCTCCTAGAATCATGGATCTGATTTCTTTGAAAGAGAACAATAACTTCAACGGATTTACTAAAAATAGACAACTCGACTTTGCCAAATCACAATCATAACTGAAATATTATTTACAATCATTGATCATGATAAAAATTTGACCATATGATTGTGATCAGTCATCATGTGCACTATTGGACACTTTTTCACCCTTGCACAACAAGTCTTCTACGCAACAGTAACCTACAGAAAAAGACGCAGTGGATTGCGCAGTAAACTGGGAAAATAGGTGTTAAAGATGACATCATATCTCTCGAATAAAATGAAATTTTTCAAACCTGAGAGAGGTTTTTGTAGGTAAGTTCGCTATAAAGAAAAACCTCTCTCGGTTTATTGAAATTTGTGTCCATATGGCCGGAATACGTGTCTCAAAAACATGTCTTGGACAGGAAATCATGAAAACTGAAAAATAGGGCTCAAAGATTCCCTCGAATCTACCTATTCGTGACACATTTTGAAAATATGAGAGACGTTTTTATTATTTGGTTTTTCCTTGACAAAAACCGCTCTAGTATTTTCAAAATTTCTCTCCAGTTGGTCATAAATTGACCTTGAAGTTTCCACTAAACCAGTCATTTACACAATGCGTCCTGTAGCCTGTGCGCAGCAAAATCCTATGCGCGACAGCATCCTGTGCACGACAACATCCTCTGCACGACAATGTCCTTTGCGCAACAAAATTATTTGCACGATAGCATTCTCTGCACGACATTGTCCTTTGCGCGACAGGATTCTCTGCGCGACAGCATCCTTTGCATGACAACATTCTTTGCACGATAGCATCCTCTGCGTGACAACATCTTCTACATGACAACATTATCTGCATGACAACGTCCTTTGCGCGACAAAATTCTCTGCATGAAAACGTCCTTTGTGAGACAACATTCTCTATGCGACAGCGTCCTTTGTGCGACGACATTCTCTGCATGACAACATCCTCTGCGCTGTGCGCAACAAATTTTGCAGCACGCAGTTGCAAATGGAAATGGGAATAATAAATGATAAAGATTCATATTGAAACCCACCCTTGGAGATGTTAGATGATGTCAGGCATTAAAACAATATTGGTGTTAACAGGCATGACTTTGCAAACTGTTGATAAACCTTTAACCTTAGCTATGAAAATCATGGAGCTAACAGTTAGATCACTGAAACTACTAAGCGGTAGTAGTGTTTGATGTGGTGGTTGTTCTTCAGGAATTTTTGTTGCCTATTGTTTCTCTTGATTGGATATTTTATGTGTCTCAGTAGTAGTTCTTTCCTTGTCCTTTACTTGATTAGATACCTCTTATTGGAGCCTTTATTATTCATTTTTTTTCTTCTCTTCCTCATATTGTTTTACCTTTTCCTCGACTTCTAATATTTATTTATCTCTCCTTTCCTTTTCTTCTTCTCCTTTTCTTCATGTTGTATCTATTCCTCTTCCTATTTTCTCTTTTCTTATTCTTCTTCTTGTATTCTCTCTTATTCGTATCTTTCTTTGAACTCTGTCTAATCTTTCAATTTGATCTCCTCGTCTCTTCTAACTTCCTCAACTCTTTTTCATTCTTCTTCTTATTTTCTTTCCCTTTATATTTTATCCATTTATTTCTTGAAATCCTCTATTTGATAATCTAGAGGCATGCTATAGAAGGATGAAAAGTTAGGATATTTTAGTCTGGTTTGAAAATCTTCGCAATCTCTAGCATTTTCAAATGGGATCTCACTTTCCCATTTATCATGAGTGTATGGATAGGATAGGGAATTCAACTAACAATTTTTGGAAACAAGTCCAAATGGACCATGTCTTCTGAAATTACCTTGGGAAAATCAATACTCCAATATAACACTAGCTTATTTCCTAGGATTCTTCATATTGGATAAATTATCATGTCCTAGACCAAAATTATAAGGAACCAAAGTTTCTTTTTTTTTTCTTTAAGAAGAGAACCATTAAAAACCTGTAGTATTGTCTAATATGTTATCTCATGCAAGACCAATATGTTGGGCACATACCTTAACATCAAATGAGGAGCTGCAGTAACACCATAGATCCTAAGATAGGTGTACTGCTCCTATAGATACCAATTTCCTATGCATCTTATTAGCTTCATATATTCTCTAGCCATTCTTAGACATTCCTTGTAAAATATGAGCTAATAGATAGGAGATAAGAAGAAATCATAGATCCTTGCATAATGCTTCTTATACTTTTGTTCCCAAATTAATTGACAATACACATGCACCGAAGACTCGGAAATATGCCAGCTCCAGTTTACACTAGATAAAATGTTGGTGATGAAAATAACATCCATGATATAAGAGGTCGTGCAAAATGTGGGCACCACTCTTGGCCTAGCTTTGTATTTTTGTGCCCTCTCTATCATTTTATTTAAAGAATGAGAAATAATAGATGTGCAATTAAAAACACATCATGTAGTGACAATTATGTAGACTAATGGTAACCAAGCATCTTTGAAATGTGTAAAATATTTTTCACCATACAACCTAGCTATTACATCCATTGTATACACATAAGGCTCCCTCAAATTAGTGATGAATATATCCCATATAGTTTCTTGAAAAACCTCTTATCCTCGACCCACCATCAGGAGAGGATCTTCTTGGTGTCATGTTCTTTGTTAAACTACTCAACAAAACTTGTGATCATATGTACCTTTGGTTTTAGCAGCTTATAATATTTTTCTAATTCTAATGGCGGCTAAGACCCTATGCATATTTCCTTCTCATTCAAAATGGCTTTGTACTCCATTTCTACATGAGTAATTATCCAATCAAGATCCTATGAGCAAGGAATGATATGTGTTCTTGTGGCAACATAATGCAGATGAGATTTCTTTGCATTGATTACTTAATACTAAATCATCTACCCCCCTCATATAAGGATCACTAAGGGGGACTAAATCAGGTTAGTCTTCTACATGAAATTTCCTATACAATTTACCCCATCCTAGGAAAGGGAGTTAAGAACCTATATTGGCATTAGTATCTATATAAGTAGGTCTCATTAGTTAGAAGCTCGGGCCTGGGTATTTGGATGACTGGGATGTGCTTTTCTTGAGAAGTTTCAACATCAATGGTTACCTATTGTGACTATTTTATGCTCTCAATGGGCATGGTATTTTTTAAGGATTCAAATATTATGCCTATCTATAGTATTCTAGGTGACTATTTCAGTTTGAAAAATCATACATATAGATATGTAGGTGAATATTCAATAAAAAAACATATAATTTACTATTAAAATTTGTAAATTTTTGGTGAATATTATCAATTTAATCATATTTATGTAAAAAATAAGAAAATAATCAACCAAATTGGTGAATATTTTTTTCCAAAAATGGCCAAAAACTAGCCAATTGGCAAAATTTCACCCCTAAAAAATACTATGTCAATGGGTTGTTACCCCTTAGGGGATTTCTTGGGCTTCCTGGAGGAATCCCTCCTTTAAGGCATTATGTTTGGAAGAAAGAAGAATTTGAACATTATGAGAAAAACCTTATCAAAATACAGACTTTTGTATTCCTAACTTAAACTAACTCCAATAATGAGATTTCCAAAGTTTTTTAAAGAAGAGTTTGTTTTTCCTTGAAGACAAAATTTACAAGTTTCAAATTCTTAATTTGCTATAACCAGAAAATCATTCATTTGAAACTGAAAAACAAACAATGTTAAAACATACATAGAAGTCGAGCTAACAACATCGTTGTATAAGAAATACAAGTGGGGTTAGCACCTCTTAACTTTGTAATTAATACTTGACCATCGTACACGGGATATAAAGAAACCAAGAACCTAAGTAAACTATGTTAGTAGAAATGTGTTCTTACACCAATAAACTAGGTTCAACTGGAAGCAAACTCACAGATAGTTAATCTCACCTCACAACATGAAATTCTTAACTCATGGCATGAATTTCTCAACTTAATAATCCCAAATAGTATAAAATCAAGTACTTATGGAAAACTAGACACAATCTTGCACCATCATGACAAAATCAATGTTAAACCCAATCATATTATGAAAAACTTGAGAAATTTATAACAATATGACAATCCAACAACCAAAGCTAAGAATTAATGGCAATGAGGCATGAACAACAATTATCCATGGTTTTATTTTTATTTTTTTACATACGCAACAAGTTTCCACTTAAGTGTATTGGTATTTTTTTAGACTGAGTGATGCATACTAAGCAACCTTTTGATGTATCGATGATCTTTCTAAAAATGGATTCTATGCAAGGTTCAAAGGATGAGTGATTGTATGATTTCTTGAAATCTATGCAAAATGCAACAACTGGCATGTTGAGATACTCTCGCAGATGAAAGTTTGAAATTGTGGTGATGAACTCTATGAACCACATTTTAAACTTTGACCGTTATGAAAAAAAAATTGCATTCTAGAAAAAGTTGGTTACTGACAGTGATAAGTGCTTGTCAGAAAAAAAAAATAACTTTCATGATCACTGCAATTTCTAACTTTCTATCAGTGGACATAATAACTTTTCAATCACTGTCCTTTTAAACTTTATATCAATGCAAAGTTGAAAATCCTACCAATGATCGGTGCAAAAAACTTTTTTTCACTACACTTTCCATCAACAAACTTTTTTAACTTTCCATCCAAGAACTTTTTAACTTTCCATTTGATTTGAAGTGAACTTTTGTGGACAATGAAAGCTTCGAAATTCCCCAATGAACAATAGAAGACTAAGTAAAAGAACTTAAAATACTTTGAAAATTTTTGGGTTTTCTTGAGTGAAGGAGTTAGTTAAAAAAAAATGACTAACTAATATGAAAATCAACCAAAACTAAGAATCAAAAATTATTTTCAAGATAAGTAAAGAAAATGTGGTACCCAAAATTTTGCAAAAATTTTAGGGTGTGTTGTGGAATTAACACATCCTCAGAGTCAATTGTGAGGAATGTCAAGAGTTAGGGAAATCCATCAGATACCCTTTTATATTGATATGGGTCACCAAGTCCCAAGTTATCCTGGTTGGTGGATCTACTTTCACATTGCCAAACACACCGACCATGTGGAACTTCCAATGTTTTTCAGCAAGTTAGTTGGGAAGGACTGAGGGGATTACCCTCCAATACATGTTCAAGGAATGGGTAAAAGCCCTAAAATTCACATTTTATAGGTGGAGGGTTCCCTAGAACATTAAGAGAGTACTAATTCTATGAGTGCATGTCGAGCTAGGTCTAGAATTCACTAAGGTATGGTATATACAAGGGGAAATGGGGAACGAAATGAACATGACTACTAACCAATAGTCGAGGAAACATTGTTACACCCATTCTCATATTAGACAAG
>ML791804.1:473825-489836 GCA_009831015.1 Picea engelmannii
GCCACGTGTCACTCTGATTCATTACTTGTATGTGCCTGAAGAGTTGAATCTGTCTGACACTTGTCACTACCTGGTTGTGCCACGTGTCACTTAGCTGACGTGGTCTGTTGACGTGGGTTGAGTTGATCTGACGGTTCAGATTCTGTCGGGATTTTGCATATCGCGAAATCGGATTTTTCGTTGTAGAGTGAACTTTGCCTTATGAAATCCCGATCCCCGAATTGTCGATGAGGCCTCCTGGCTGCCACGTGTCCATACAAGTAAACGGTCCAGATCCCTTCTTGATTAACGGTTGCGATCAAATCGCGAAATCGCATATCGCGATTTCGGGGTTTTCAATGTTAAGTGATTTGGATATTTCAAACTCTCTATCGCCGATTCTCCGATGGATTTAACTCTCTCGCAGCTTCAACAAATCTGACGGTCCTGGTTCTTTCGGCAAATTTGGATGGGATCCAACGGTCACTGACTCTTCTTCCTTTTTCTTCTTTAAGCTCTTGTTGTGCGCGTTTTCTTCAAGGTTGTTCCTCCTAAGCTTTTACTTCTAAATCCCTACGGGGTTTTATCGTTCTTATCCTACTGTCTCTACTATTGCCATTAATGAAAACAACCATCACTGCATTCTATCCACTGAATTTGCCAACAAACAAGATATCGAGTGCCCCAAACAGAGATCGTATGAAAAAGTTACGCCCCTGGGAAGTTGACGTATCAACTACCCCCATCGGGGCCCACAAACCTTTTGGCTTTTCATCTTATGGAGTTAGGGTGTTGGATTTTACTTATGTTAAAAAGGCCCTTAGAGCCTCATTGTAATAATCATCTTCTTGCGAATGTGAGTGGCCATCACATCTCTTCTCAGAGATAAGCTGCCACCATTCTAGCGAGTCTTTGACTCTGCATTTTTACAGTCCCTGTACATTTATTTCATGAATAGAAATCATGTATTACTGTATATCTGTGTTTATGGTTGCATCTCTGATACATCTCTGTTATATTATTGAATATCTGCTATATCTCTGTGCATTTCTTTATTATATCTCCGCTCTCATTTCGTGCCGAAAATAATCCGGATCAAGTTGATAACCAACAAAGACTACAAAACAAGGAGAATTTGACTTGGCCATTTATTCAATCGAGGATGAATTGCATGCCCTCATCCAAGGATCTGACCAACTCAACTTTGAGGGTCCTTTTCTAGACAAGAATCTACCACAAGTAGCCCAAAAAATCCTCATAGTGGATGATGACAGGAAAGGGAAGCTCGCTAGAGAGAAAACCCGAAAAGAAAATAAGTCCTAGCCTCCAGAATTGCGCAGTAGTATGTTAAGGAGAGCGATAGAGCTAAGGAAATCATTATTTACACCCTCAATATAAAAAAAAATAATAATAACATTTTAGAAATAGGTGCAATTTAACCTAGAAAGTATTCAACAACAATAGGCATAGGTAGCAACAAACACAATAAGGGATGCCAAAAAGAAGAAAACTGAGGGGACAAGATTTACACTTAAATTAAAAGGCATTCCTCAATCAACCATAACACAAACTCTTATTGACTTGACTAAGGACCATTCATAATGGAAGGGTACTCCCATAGAACAAGAACTTTGATATGAACCAACACCTTGAGATTGATTTAAAAAAATCAATGAGTAACAATCCACTTCGAGGGGGAAACCTCCTTTTACAATATATTAAATGCACACAATGAGATAAAATTACCCTAAGACTAGACCTCCTTGGTATATATATAGGAGACAAAGGGTACAATGAAGGGTTCTATCCTACCTACTAATATAACACTAGAAATGTAATAATTCTATTTCCGGTGCTTAATAAGGGGTTTTGTACTTAACAAGGGATTTGTCTAGGAATTAACATGTCCCTCCCATTCAAACAAGTGTTTTATGTAACACTTGACTAACCGTGTGTGTTTCTGCATGAATAAATCATCTTCCCATGTCACATGTTCCACTGGTAGGTTCTTCCATTTGACGAGGTACTCAGTAATTGCTCGATTGTCTAGTTGCTTGATCCTTGTTTCCAGGATTGTTTATGGTTCTAGTATGATTTTCCCTTCTTCATTAATCTCTGGTAAAATAGTTTGGACTATGATATTATCACCGATTACCTTCTTTAAGCAACAAACATGGAGGACTATATGTACACGTGAAGATGGAGGAAACTCCAATTTGTAAGCCATACTTCCAATCCTTTGCAACACCTTATAGGAGACATAATATTTACATGTTATTTTATTTTCCTTATTTTGTTTCTTGAGGGGCATCTATTTATATGGTTGTAGTCTCAAAAATACCCAATCCCCCACTTCAAATTCCATTTCACTGCGATGTGTATCTACTTTTTGTTTCATCCAATTTTGTGTCATAACCAAGTTGTCCTTCAAAAGTTTGAGAACCTCTTATTGGTTCCCTATGTGGTCCTCCATTGCTTGAACCTTTATAGTCCCTTTCAAAAGAAATGTGATGGATAGAGGATGATATCCATAAAGTGCTAGAAATGGGGACATGTTTTATGAAGTATGGACGGATGTACTGTACCACCATTCTTCCAAGGGAAACAACTTGACCCATCGTGTTTGTTTATCATATGCAAAGCAATGATGATATCCTTCTAAATATTTATTCATAATATCATTTTTTCCCCATTGGAATGAGGATGGTAAGATGAGCTATGACCCAATTGAGTACCTAATCATGAAAATAATTCAATCCAAAAAGTTTTAGTCAAAGTTGGATCTATGACACTTACAATAAACTTGGGGACTCCATGTAGCTTTTGAATTATTTCCATGAAAGTTGTGGCTAAGTTATACTTTCTTTAAAAGGATGAGAAAGAGAGAAATGGGCATACTTTGTTATTCGATCCACTATTACCATGATGACATAGTTCCTTCATATTTGGGCAGACCTGTAATAAAATCCATTGAAACGTCTTCCCAACATTGACTTGGTAGAGCTAACGGTTGTAGGAGACATGAAATCTTGATTGTCTCTCCCTTATTTTGTCGGTAGACGACACATTCAACACAAACTTTTGAACATTAGATTGAATACCTTCCCAAAAAAAATCCTTGATCCTATGGTAAGTTTTCAAGAACCCCGAATGTCCTCCTATAGGAGAAGTGTGCAATTCCATAAGGACCTTCTATTTGAGTTGGGAATTCTTACATAAATATAGGTGATCGTGATACCATAGAAAATCATTCTCCGTACAAATTTATATGATGCATCGGGGTCCTCTTTTAGTTGTTGAATGTTGTTGCATACCTCTTGATCTTGCTCCCATTCAATCGTTGCTTCTTCCACCCAATTAGATTGCAGAATAGAAATAGCACATAGTGAACCCTCTATTTCTTATTCTTTCCTTGAAAATGCATCTACCACATTATTATGTTTTCCTTTTTCGTAGAAAATTTCGAATTCATAACCTAGCATATTTGTAACCCATTTTTGTTTCTCTTATGGAGATAATCGTTGCTCCAAGAAGTACTTCAGCTATCATGATATGTTTTTACTTTGAAGTGTTTCCCTATTATGTAAGGGTGTCATTTCTTAATTGCATGTAGTATGGCCAACATTTATGTTTCATAAATGGGTGTGAGTAAGTTTTTTCCCTTTAAGTTGGCTACTTTCAAAGGCAAGGGGACTTCCTTCTTGCATTAAAAATGCTCCAATTCCATGGCCTAAAGCAATAACACTCCACAATAAAAAAAAAATATGAAGTCTAATGTGGCTAGGACAAGAGTTGTGCACATATCCTCCTTAAGTTTTTCAAAATATTTGGTTGTTTATTGAGCCCAAGAAAATGCTTCATTCTTTAATAATGTTGTTAGAGGTGTTGTTATTTGGCCATAGTTCTTAACAAATTTGTGATAATATCCTGTAAATCCTAAGAATCCTCTAAGCTTCTTCAAAGTTTTTGGAATTGGCCATTCCCCCATAGATTTAATTCTATTAGGGTCCACTTCATGAGATACAATATGACCCAAATATTCTACTTCTTGAAATCCAAAGTCACACTTGGAAGGCTTTGCATAAAGTTGATGTTCTTCCAATAGTTGTAATACTTTGTCAACATGTTGTGTGTGCTCTTACAAAGATTTGTCATAGATTAGTATGTCATCAAAAAAAAACTAACACAAATTTTCTTAGGAAGAGTTTGAAAATAGAATTCATCAAGCTTTGAAATTTTGAAGGATCGTTAGTAAATCCAAATGGTATAACCAAAAACTCATAATGATCTTCGTGTGTTCTAAAGGTTTTTTGGGGAATGTCTTCATGCCTCATTTTGATTTGATTATATCCTGAGCAAAGATCCAACTTAGTAAATAAAATTGCTCCATGCAATTCATCTAATAATTCATCAATGACAAGAATAGGAAACTTATCTTCGATGGTCATTTTGTTGAGTTGTCTATAATATGGACATATATTCCATTAACCATCCTTTTTTTGTAACCATCACTATTGGCGAAGAGAAATCACTTTGGTTAGGTTGAATGACGTCAACCTCTAACATTTCTTGGATCATACACTTAATCTCACTCTTATGTGCATATGGATACCTATAAGGCCCAATGTTAGGAGGTACACTTTCTGATTGCAAATGAATAGCATGGTCATGATATGGAGTACATGGAAGACCCTTAGGCACCTCTCCAAATACCTTGGAATTATTTTCAATAACTATTTGGACATCCATTGGATCGGAGGATATAGATGTTTGAACATCTAGTGAGCACAATTGTGCAATTACACCATGGTGTCCCTTTTTGAGTAATTTTTTCATGTTATTAGAGCTTATCACCTTAGAGGGTTTCCCTTGGGTACCTCTAAGCTCAAATTCATTTCCATTTGAGGAAAATATCATGAAAAGATCTTGAAAATTAAGGGCAATTATTCCCATTGATTGTAACCATTTGACCCCTAATACAACATCAACACCACCCATTTGGATGGAAATCATGGGACTATTGAATAAATACTTCTCCCTATTGAGCTTAATATTATCGCACTTCCCTGAACAATTTATGGTACCTACATCTGCAATCATTAATTTAAACTCTGGTGTTGAAAATACAAAGCAATTGAGACTTTTTTCTAATTTGTAATTGATGAAGTTATGGGTACTACCAGAATCAATCAACATTTTTACTTTTTTCTTTTTTATTTATCCTTCTATATTGAGAGTTTGTGGAGTATTGATGTCATCCAATGCATGACAAGATATTGTTGGAGTAGTATCTTCTAGATCTAGATCTTATGATGGTTTCAATTCTTGATCTTCTTCCTCTTCACAGTCTATGTAGAATAATTTCTTCTCCCCGCATTTATACCCCTTACTATACTTTTTGTCACAATTGAAACATAGTCCCTTTGCTCTTATTTAATCCATTTGTTGGGGTTTCAACCTTGTCAATTGAGTGAGGTTAGGGGAGGAAACATAGTTCTCTCTATAATTGTTAGTGGCCACCCTTCTAGTAACCATATTTTTTTCTACTTCCCTTGCCATATTGGAATATTTCTCTGGGGATTCAGGTTCTAAGAGACGCACCTCACATTGAATGTTCTCCTTTAAAGTGCCCATAAAGAGATCTAACAAGTTATCCTCTGGAATGTTCTTTACCCTAAGACTAAGATTTTGGAATGGTTGAATTTGCTCTGTAATTGGACCTTTTGCCGAAGATTGAATAATTGACTAAAGAATGTATTGCTCTTAATATCCCCATAATTTGCTATCAATTCATCCATAAAAATGGACCAAGAGACAATAGAATCCTTTTTTTCTTTCACAAAGCCATTGATACCAAAAAAATGATCTTTTTCCTAAATACAAGGATGCAATAGTTACCTTTTCTAAGTTGGGCACTTGGTGTAGATCAAAGAATTGCTCCATCTGGAATATCCATGTTATAGTTTCTTTACCATCAAACTTCCTCATATCGATCTTCTGAATGAAGTAGTTCCTCAGTGTCACATTAAAACCTTGATTATGTGGATCTTGGAGTCATGAATGATTCTGAGATTCAGTATTTGAGCTCTCTAATTGTGATAAAATATTGCACACATGTGATTGAGTCTCAACACCATTGTTCTCTTTATTTTCATGATTTACTTGGATCTTTGTATCCCTTTTAGGGATCCGCTATAAGAGAATGGTTTCTATGGACTTCATGTATTTTTTCATTTCATCCATCTTATTTTTTGTTTATTGAATTTGTGTTTGTGTGTTTACCAACTCATCACTTGTTATTGACCTAGCACTTAAATAATTAAGTTGGTCCTCCAATTTGGATAGATTGTTATATATCTCCTCATTTTATTCATGAGTTATAGATGAGATTTCTAGAGGTTTAATTGGTGTTGAAATATTTTTTGGAGCCATGTGGGATAGAAATAATAATACCCCTCTATTTTCTCTTTATCATGAATTTTGAATCACTAAAAATAGGTCTTCCAATAAAAGGTTATGCCAATTGTAAGTTACATACCTTTCAAACCCTAATTTTGGAGACTTTCTAGATGGTTGAACTTTTTCCTAATATATATATGAAAATTGATTCATTATGAATCTGAAATTTTGTCATGTACTACTCTAATATGACTTCTTAAACTCCTGAAAATTTCACAATTTGAACCTTCACTGATAAAAAGTTATAGAAAATTACCAAAATGACTTGTTTAAGACTAATCAGGATGAGTAAACAAGCCTAGCTTCCACAAGATATATATCATAAATTATAATGATTAAAAATATGAAATTTTACCTCATGTAATTTACTATGTCTTCTCGGGATTTTGAAAATTTCAGAGTCTGAAACTTCACGGAAAAAGTTTTATAAAGAAAATAAAAATATGACTCTTTTGAGACTAATTTTAGGTCTAGTCACAAACCCTAACTTCCACGAAATATATCTTTGAAACTATAACAACCCAGAACTTGAAAATTGGACTAGAAATAATTAGATATGTCTCCTCCATCTCCTCGAAATTCCACTATTTTTATTGTTCTATAAAAAAATTATAGTGAAAATTCCAAGATGTGTCAATTGAAAGAGAGAAACCATAGGATCATATGCTATGACACCAAATATTATGAACCAACACCTTGAGATTGATAAAAAAATAAATGAATAATAATCCACTTTGAGGGGGAAACCTCCGTTTATAATATATTAAATGTACAATAAGAGATAAGATGATCCTAAGACTAGGTGTTGGAAGCAGGCCAAATCAAAAAGAAAGGCTATTTTGGGAAGAAAGGCATGCACAAGGAAAGCAACAGTTGGAAGGAAGAGTAGCACGCGTGCATGCATGGAATACCTAACGACGCTAGGGTTAGGGGTTTTGTAATACATTGTAATGGCTGATGAGCCAGAAACGTATATATATATATACCTAGGATGAAAGGGAAAGAGACACACTTTTGAAGAGAGATTAATTTAGGGAATGTTACTTGCATGAGAAGAAGTAGCTAGTCGGTAACACTACTGTAATCCGATCCAATTTTGTAAGTTGTTGAGTTGTATATGAGTCATGAGGGTAGATATTGAGGGTTAGATCACAGGCTGAGGAGCCTGGTGTGATCTAGTCTGCCTCATAATAGATCTTGACCCGACTGAGAATGAATTGTAACGCGCATGGCGTTGTAGTTTTGGAACTACCATAATAGAAGAGCTTGAGAGACAGATCTTTGTGGACGTAGCCCAGGAGGGGGTGAACCATGGTAAAACATGTGTTATGTGATTGAATTCTTGTCTCTTTTTTACTGTTTATGAGTAGATGTTAGCATGATGAATGAATGAGCTAATGAGTTTTGATTACATTACATGCATAATTGGGAATGACAGTATATTGTTCTAATAAGTTAAATAGAACTCCCAGTGCGCAACTCACAGACCCCCATTCAGACCTGGACTACAAGTACTTGAGTATTGCAGTCACCCATTAAGATTATCTCGGGTGAGATTGTGTAGTGCACTCTGTGTATTGTGTTTCCTTCTGGTTTACCATGAGGGCTGATAGTTTTAGAGGCTTTGTTGGATCCCTAGTAGACCTGAACCTGGGTCAATTATGTTAAAGGTAGAACTAAGAGTACAAACCAACACTAGGTCTCCTTGGTATATATATAGGAGACAAAGGGTACAATGAAGGGGAAAGGGTACAATGAAGGGTTCTAGACTTCCTACTAATATAACACTAGAAATGTAATAATTCAATATCTAGGGCTTAACAAGTGGTTTTATACTTAACATGGGGCTTTGTCTAGGGATTAAAAAACTACTACCACAATGGGACGAAACAACCATATCATTTGATGCAGACAAAGGCCAACATGACCAGCAAAAACTAGCTAAGAAACATTCACCACAATATTTGACCCAACAACAAGAGAAAATCAATTCATGCACAAGGTTTCCTCAACAAAAGTGGCCAACAGAAGAAAATAAATAAATAAATAAAAGCCTTCATAATCGAGGGATAACATCAAGAGAAATATGTTATGGAATTTGATCCCATGGATCCAACATTCATATCCAAGAGCTTTATAAAGCAATATACAAAGAGGGATATAAGAGATAGAGTGAATCAACCAAGAATTTAAGGCATCATCGAAGGAAAATTGGAAGCTACATGGAATTCCTAAAAATAAATAAAGAAGATACACTCATACCCACCCTAGTCAATCCTCTAGTTGATGCCTTATATTGTATGTAAACTCTGGTCGATGACCTAATCGATTGATATCAACAGTTTCTCAATGAGAATCAAAGATTGAAAGACAACCAAAAAAGGCCAATTTTAACAAAGGAGCACAAGAATTATGAGGAAATAAAAGAATACTTATTTGAAACTTGCACCCATGCATCAAGCATGGACATTGTCTTAACCAACTAGACAATATAATGTCTATAGAAAGTTAAATTTATGTAGTCACTCATTCTATAATTCGATAGTTGATAATGCTCCACAACATATGCATGAAGTTGGGATACCTTAGTGGCACAACTTCAGAAAGAGAATAAAGTTGAAGCTAACTTATAAGAAAAAGAGAAGGAATGGTTCTAGGAAGGAAATAGATGGAGACCATAATTGCCCCAAATCATAAATGGTATATTGACGAACAAGTTCAACAGCTGTAGGAAAAGTATAACCTAGACTTAGTCACATTACAGGATTCCTATGTACCAGAAAAGTTGGACTATTTAGTTGAAATGAAAAAAATCTCTATCACAACAAAGCAAGAATTATAAGAAAAAAGAAGTTTTCAAAAATGATTAAATCATATTGCCCCTCAAAATACATTACTTGTGTATAAATCACAAGGGAGACCCCCTCACAGTAGGCACCTCTAGTGTCACGTCCATAATTATGGTTCAAGTTCTTCAACCCTAGCACATCGACCAATCAACCAAATGTTCCAGGACCATCATTCCAAACCACCAACATACAAATCAACAAACCATAATTGTATTTTGTTATAATTTTGTAGAATCTTCAAATCCCCCCTTTTTCGGGACAAAGAAGGATTTGAGGTTGGGGGAGACATTGGAGGGGCCTAGTCGACCATTTGACTAGGCCAAAGGGTTGACCAATGTAAAGAGTAAGTTGACTATAAAGGTCAATCGACTAGGTAGTTGGGCCAATTCATCACTTGATTGGGTCAACTGACCAAAATAGTTATGGAAATTGCAACTACCTTCCTTTATTGTAAATGTATAAATAGAAATGGATATGTAATGGAAGTGGTTGTTGATGATCATATAATAAAATATATTACTTGTTGGTCCCACTATTACTTTATTCTCGTCCTACATATATGTATGCATGCATGTATAGTATTTTGTTATATATTATGGTTGTTTGATTGCACGGTCAGTAACTCCTTACTGTGTAATCCCTCATATCACAATAGTTGGAAATAACATTAAATGCCAATTAGACTTTATTTTATTAATTGTCCTCTAGAGTATGGTTTTAAGGACCTTGTTAACAAATTCTACTTGTCCATTCACCCAAGGATAGTTGGGGGATGAATGTTCCTATTGGAAATCAAATTTGTCTACTTATTCCACCATCATTTTATTTTGAAAATGAGTGTCAAGATCTGTGATGATCTCTTTCGGTACACTGAACCTAGTGATGACATGATTGAATATGAACAAATTCGTTATCTCACCATCATTCATAAAAGTAGGCATGGATTCTACCCACTTATTCAAGTATTCCCTAACCTCACTAAATCTATATGACACATTGTAAAATCAACCCCCCTTTGGTGAAGGGGCCAATGGTAACAACAAGGTACAATGGAATTAGATGAGCATGCATATTTCTCATAAATATCTAACATAGGAAACGTTTCTTGACTTCTTCAATGAAATCTTTGAAAATGGATGGCCAGAAATATCCTACATGAAAAATCTTCTAAGTTACTGCCAACCTAAAATATGACCACATGCTCCACTACAATAATCATTAAGAACCTTCTTGGCATGTTCTTGATTCAAGCATGAATGTAAAATGAGATCAACCCCTTGACAATCCAAAGTGTATTCAATGATGTGGTAGCTCTTCATGTGATGGTGAATGCATTGATGTTCATTTCAAGAGAGGTGAGAAGGACACCACTGCATTTGGAGATACATTAGGATGTCTCCACACCCTGGATCAAAAGTGGAAATGAGGAACATATTGTTGTTAGGTAATGCTTTAGTTTCAAACAAACCCTCACTATCTCGAGGTGACTATAATATCAGCTTTGCAAAAGCTAAAGATTTTTTTAATTTGGTAGAGACAAACTCTAAGTCAAATTATTGTTGGGTCACAATCCACTTGGATTAATTGCCTCCAATTATTCGTTAGGAAAATATAAGCCACATTATATTGGTATTCACAATCACTATTGTACATTCAATAAGGATGTAATGTCGAAGTCTTTAGACAGCGTGAACTATTTCCAAGACCAACTTCTCTACATGAGAATACCACAATTCAAGTCCGATAAGACATTTTCTCAAATAATACACCACATTCTCTTAGTGTGAATCGTAGTCTTGAACCAAAACCATACCGATGGTTGATTCATATTCCATAAGATATAACAAGAAGTCTTTGTTTTATTTAGGAAAAGTTAGCAAAGGAGTGGACATTAGAGCCTTTTTCAAGGAATAAAATCGCCATTGTGTTTAACAATCCCATATAAATGGGACTCCCTTTTTCAATAAGTACATGAATTTTTTGTGATCTTAGTATAATTGGTTGTAAATTGTCACAAAAAATTTACCTTTTCGTCAAGGCTTTGAAGTTGGCATATATTACGTAGGGGAGGTAATTGAATTGTTGCCTCAACCTTGAACTAATCAACCATAATCTTGTACTTGGAAATGATGAAAATAAGCAATCAACTGGACATGACACAAAATATTCACTTATGAGGATTCAAACAAACTTTAAAGTGTCGACATATTTCAAATAATGCATGGAGATGAGATGGATGATCGGCCCTTCTTTTTTACTGAATGGCTAAATCATTCAGATAAGCGTTAACAATATGTTTTATGTCATGTAAAGTGTATGACATGGGCCACTAGAATATAGCTCCAATATTTTTGAAACCGAACAACATTTTCCCATAGAAAAAAGTACCCCAAGGATAGTTAAATATGGGTTTGTACTAGTCTTTCTAGTGAATCTAAATTTAATTATAGGCGGAAAATTCATCCCTGAATGAAATTTTTCATTTCTAGCATATTCATCAATGATCTAAACGATAAATGGCATCGGGTAATTATTTTTAGCACACATTTTCTTCAGATCACAAAAGTCATTACATATGTGAATTGTCCCTTGCTTCTTTTCCATGGAAACTAGGTTTGACACCCATTCAGTCAAGAGGATTGGGTAGATTAAACTCACTTTCAAGAGTTTTCCACCTTTTCCTTAATAGCATCTTATTTTCAAGGATTTATTGCTTGTATCTTTTGTCAAATATGTTTCACATTATCATACATTTTTGTCTTGTTATCGATAATCTAGGGGTTTATGCCTAACATTTCCTCATGTGACCAAGCAAAAAAATCATGATATTATTTAAAGAGAGTAGTATAAGTCTTAACTTCATTAGGAAAACAAATTGCTCTTATTATGAAATTTTCAATGACACCTAGTTTACTATAAATATCAGTTGGCATGGTTTTAGAAATTTTTTCCATATTTCCTTCCACATACATGTCACACATTGTGATGAAACTATCATACCAATGAAAATATTTGGGCATGATAAGACCCTTTTATCCAACTCATGAAGAAAATATGATTGATGGTGCATATCCTCCCATGGTATCTTAAAGCAAGTCATTCCTTCGAAAATTTTCTCATGAGGTGGTAATTCCATTTCTAAGAAATCTTGTAAATTAGGAGAATTGAAGGCCTATGTGGGAAACATGAACTAATCATACTCCTGTTGGAATACTAAGAGGGGGGGGTGAATCAGTATGAGCACTTTATTATCACTTTTAATAACAATATGTAATCATTAACATCAGCATCAGTATATCATCAATATATCATGAGTAGTATAAATCAACAGAGCATAATAGACATCCACAGAAACACAGTACACCAATATTTACGTGGAAACCCAAATGGGAGAAAACCATGGAATGTGTTTCTTATATATCAATAGAATACATTCATTGGAAGCACCAACTTCCCAATTCTCCAGCTACAACTAGAAGGATGCTACAACCCCTTATTTACAAGCTCCAACCTGAGGAAGATACAACTCCCTGAATTCTCTAGCCCCAAAAAGAAGGAGGCTACAACCCACTGATTCTTAGGCTCCAAACTAAAGGAAGCTCCAACTCCCTGTGTTCTCTGGCACCAACTAGAAGGAGGCTATGACCCCCTTTCCTTGCCCCATCTTGTTGCTCTGAAATAAAAGTATAGACCAAACCGTCACTACCACTAATATTTTCACTATCTCTGATAATAAACCTGTAATCAACCAGTGATATGATCTGTCATTGTCACATCAACTTGTAACTAATCATCAACCTGTCACTATATCCAACCTGTCATTTTCACTGTACCATCAATCATGTAACTAATCATCAACATGTGATATACCAAAGTTGTACCATACCATGCATCAATCATGTACCATAAGATATGCCAAATGTAGATATCTTAACATTAATGATGAGTATCTAATCATGTACCATGTATCTATACTATATCATCAATGATATACAATAATGTGCCTCAAGCCAATATCACAAATATGTGCCTCTAACAATAAACCATAACAACCATACACAATGTACAAAGGATATGTCTCAAGCATGTATCAATGACACCAAACCATGGACCTCAACCATATGCAACCATATACCAAAAGAGCCTCCAAGACATGACTTATACATGTGCCATACCATCCATGATACAAACCTCAACCAAACATATACAAGACATACATTTAATCATGAAGAAGATTTGAAGCATATCATCATAGACCTACATACCAACCTATGCAAATCATCTTCAACAAACAAGAGATGGTTTCTTCTTCAAGGGATTTTCACAGATCCGTGACCAGTCCTCTATGCAACTCATAGATGTTTGTGCCTTCCTTCACTGTAACCCATGGATGACCTCAGAAAGTTAGCTTCTCTTCAAATTTCCTTTGCTACCTTAGACTATACTTCTTCAGACTTCGCTACCTCAAATGTACCACAAAAATATTTACCAAAAACACTTGAAAGATAGATAATCATTGAACTTGTGTGTATCCTTATGAAGGACTTCTTGTGGTGTATTTATACTTTTTCAAGCTAACTTCTTTCCTTACTTTAGGAATTTCTTATTACAACCACTTTATCCTTTGACCAAGACTTGTAATTGTTTAGGGGATCCATAACCAATCTTTGGGGATTCCATCTTCATGACCTCATAACTCCTCAACCGTGAGGAACCACATGGCGTACCACATATCACCAGAAACAGAATGAAGAGGACTATCCATCCATGAGTGAGTTGGTTTCATTCACACCATCCATCGTGATCTTTTTCTACTATCAACTTTTATTTCCATAACCACACCTCTGGGGATTCTTGTAGACTTCTTCAAAGCGTCTTCCCATGAGGGCCATGCGTAGATCTATGCCATAAGGGGGCCACTTTGGAGAATTCTCTAAATACACCCATCACATATGTTGACACTAATGACAACCACTACTTGTTGACATCAATGACAACCAATTTTCCAACAATCTCTCCCTTTGGCATTGATGGCAACATCGATGGCATGGGAACACTCATGCTCCTTCTCATGCTCCCCCTATGATCATTTCTCCCCCTATGACCATTGATCCCCCTATCTCCATGAATTTGTTCTTTCTCTTTGTTCCCATGCTTATTTTATTTCTCTTCCACTTTGTCATCAATGGCAAAGGGTAATTATCCTTGGGGTTTCTCCCCCTATCTACAAGCCTCTGCTTTCTCTTCATGGTGTTTCCTCATGTAAATATTTGATGTATATAGAAAGCATTCAAAAAGTATATTTACTTGGATTCTTCAAGTCTTCTACTTCTTTCCCCATGTATTACTATGTCTGATGTGGTGTGGATCATTGTGGGGCAAAAACTACTCCAAGTTTTTGTCGAAGATACTCAAATCTCTCCCTTGGAAGAGGTTTGGTGAAGATATCTGCAATCTATTCTTTTTTCCCAAAGTACTCTAGCTTGATGTTCTTCTCTGTAACTTGTTCCCATAGAAAGTGAAACTTGATCGGAATGTGCTTCGTTTAGAATGCATTACTAGATTCTTAGAGATATTGATATCACTAGTGTTATCACAAAGTATCAGAATAGGTTCATCATATTACACATGTATATCCTGCAAGGTTTTTTTCATCCAAAGAACATGAGTGCAACATGTTGCTACTGCAATATATTCTACTTATATAGTGGACAAAGATATTAATGATTGTTTCTTGCTCAACCATGATACCAAACACTCACCCAAGTAGAAATTTGCTCCACTTGTACTTCTTTTATCGCCAATGCTACATGCCCAATTTGCATCTGTGTAGGCTACCAAGGATAGATCATTCCCTTTTGGATATCATAATCCAAAATATTTTGTTACTTTGAGATATTTGAATATTCTTTTCACTGCCATAACAAGTGTTTCTTGAAATCTTTCAACATGTCCAACTTCTTTCATTACATATGGTCTTGATGATGTCACATAAATTAAGATACCAATCATTAATATATAGAGTCTATGGTCTGCATCCTTAGATTAATCTTGCTTGCTCAACTTGCAATTGATCTCCATAGGAGTACTCATGGGTTTATAATATTCCATTCCAAACTTCTTTAGCATTTCTCTGATATACTTGGTCTAAGAGATGAAAATACCTTTATCACACTGGCATATCTGTAATCCCAAAAAGAAATTCAACTCACCAAGCAAAGACATTTCAAATTCAATTTGCATATCTTTGGAAAAATTTTGACTCATCCTGTCATCATCATTTCCGAATATGTTGTCATCTACATAAAATTCAATTATCAGTATACTATCTTGATCCACCTTTATGTATATATTTTTGTCTGCATTTCCCTTTCTAAATCCTTGTTGTTGTGCATACCTGTCCAATCTCAAATACCATGCTTTGGGGGCTTGCTTGATTCCATGCAATGTTTTCTTCAGTATGCAAACATAATCTTCCTTTTCTGACAATAGAAATCCTTCTAGTTGTTTGATGTAGACTTATTCTTCTAATTATCCATTAAGAAAGGTTGACTTAACATCCATTTGATATACCTTGATTCTTTTAGAACATTCATAGGCTAAGGTCAATCTGATTGCTTCCATCCTGGCAACTAGGGAAAAGGTCTCTTCAAAATCTATACCTTCAATTTCATAATATCATTTGCATACTAACCTTGCTTTGTTTATGGTTACTTTTCCATCC
>ML791805.1:48246-60141 GCA_009831015.1 Picea engelmannii
ATTCATATGGGATTCTATTTGTTATATGTGTAAGTAGAGTGCAATGTTGCGTTCGCTACCATTGATTGGTGTGTGTCATAGTTTTATATACATTTTAACTATAGATGTGTTGATGCTGCAAATAGGCTTTATTTGTGCCTAGAAAAAAAAAAAGTGTTTTGTTATGTGTTGTGCTTGACAATTTCTTGAAAAAGGGGGCGAATTCCTTCCCTCAATTGCTATGTTGTATAGTTCGTTAGGGATACAATCTTTTGGATTTTGTAAAAGAAGTGGGATTCATAAATCATGTGGAAGATTGAATCAGTTTCCATGCTCCTGGTTAAGAACTGTTGTTAGAGTGAAGCTTGTATATATGGGCTCAATTGTTGCTGGTAATGGAGATTAATACTTGTATTAGTCCATTTGGACTTTCGGATTTATAGGGCTAACTCCAATATCTGCGACCATGTTTGAGTGCGGTTAAACTGGATCATCCTCCTCCTGTCAATTTTCCTTCGGTGCTTAGTTACCTACAGGATGGAACCTTTGTCTTGATCGTTTCCTCGCATACTGGTAGGACTGGGTTCGGGGCCTCGATTCTAGGAATTATTGCTTGAATCAGACCCCTTTAGTTAACCAAGGCACGAACTGGGATTACATTTTGTCAGCCCGGATTGTAGAATGGCCATCCAAGATTTCGATGGAGTAAGAATTATTTTCAACTTTTGTTTAGAAAGGGGATTTCCTTTACCCATATTGGAACCAACTCACCAGACCAGCCTGACGTTAATGATCAGATTCTGAGTCATTTTTTGAGATCTTTACTTAGTCATTTTCTCCCTTTGCCTACACTTTTGTTGTTGTAGCATTGGGGACTACGCTTCCCTCCCTTTAGAAGTCTCGTTTCTATAGTGAAGAAGGGAATATTTACCTGCGCCTCTTGGTGATCATTTCCGGTTATCCAACTGCAAGTGTGGACTCTCTCAGGATATGGCGCCTCTCCTTGGAAGGGAATCTGGTGCCCGCTTGGGCGATTTTCTACAATACTCTCACACCTGAGGTTCTTACCAAAGATATTCACTTGGCCTTGAACGTGTCCAGATGTAATCTAATTCTTAATATGGACTTTTGCGTGGATAATTAAGGCTTGGTATTTTTTTTTTTGTTGATGGATGACCTGGGTCTTACATGACATCTACCTCAGAATTAGTTTCCCATCCCTACTCTTTGCACTTCAACCCTTCCAGAAGCGTATTTTAAAATGGCGTTCAACTGAAGTTTCCAAGAACACAGAATAACCATTAAGAGTTGAGTCGGCTTCAAGACTGTCAGTGATTACGCAGAGTGAATTTCTTTGGTTTTGCAAGTTGTTTAACTCCCAATTTCGTCAACGAACGGGTACTAACGCCCTTCAGCACAGGATAGTAACGCTTTTTGGGGGGCGGTTATATCCATGAACAATGATTTCAAGAAAAAAAATTAGCGAACAATGATCAAGCCTCCACCTTATGTGGCCTTTAAATTATTTTTATAAAAATAACAACTCAATTTAGGTGACTACTGCACTTGGACATAATTGTAGAGAGGGTAGTACTCGAGTTGATGAAAAAAAAATGAGACACAATTATATCCCTGGAAGGAAAAATGTCTTAAGCTGCGTAAATAAATTTAAATCTTTGGGTGATGACCCGTGTCTTAATGGTGTTTAGACGTGAGGCTTAGACTTGTGTTACGTTTATGTATCCTTGAGAATTTTTTGTGAGGAAGACCTTGGTCTTCAAGATGCTAACCCTAGACATTAACAACGCTCTCTTGTTTATAGAATGATTGACGTCATCTAATTAGTGACTCTTAAGGTTATGTTTGTCAATGACTTGATTGTTTAAATGAATTATGGAGTCAAGTATTAATGTTCTAGCCATCATTGATTTTAGTATGAATTTATAACTTAATTAATTAGAATGAACTAGGCCATTGTTGAATTTAGGAATCATGAGAAGGTCAATGCAATGTTGAGATAAAGTAATGCTTAGATGGAGAGCAACCTTTAATTTATTTAATTACTTATAGCTAGAATCTGCACTTTGGATTTAATAGATTAAAGCTCCAATTGCATATCCTTGGAATTTGATAGAAGTTTATGATATTTTTTTTTTGAGTTGCACTACTAGTTAAAGGTTCTAAAATAGCATAGGAATGATGCAGTCATTGACAAATCGTCCTTGTTCTTCTTCGCGTAAGATGCATTGTTATTTGATACATGTTATTGTAGAATGGAATCTTGATGAAATGTTTCATAGATGGCTAATCACGTTCTTTAATTGATGTTTATTTGAAATATATTTTTTTGTGCCATGGACATTTAATGTTGATTCATGATTGTTTTAGAAATTAGATGTCTCGCACATCTTGAATAATTAATGCTAATGAATGATTGTTTTAGAAATTGATTTCTCGCACGCCTTGAAATAATGTTGATTTACGATCAATTCAGTAATTTAGATAGCTCGCGTGCCATGAATGTTTAATGTTGATGTATGATTAATTAAGGAGTTAGAATACTTGCGCGCCAAGAAATAAATGTTGATGTCTGATTGATAAAGTTGATGATTACCATTGCACCATGAATAATTGATGATTAAGATTGATTGTTTGATCTAATTGATTTCGGCTTGATTGGATTAGAGGGATCTAGACACCTCCTTGTTCCTCAGAACAGTCGCCATCCCTGAGACCTTAAATGGTCAAAATCAATTGGATGAATCCTAGGCTTGAGCATTGCTTATGTGTCCTGGAATTCCTAACCATGTACGATAGGTTGGGCGGGTGGTTATTTATTATTCAACGATATGGTTGATCATTATTTATATTTGCTTCAGTGATTGTGATGTGTTGAACTGTGTTGCTATTTATGTTTATGTGTGGATCATGTGTCGCTATCATTATGTTAATGCATTGGTTTGTGTCGTTATTGATTACAATGAGGTGTCGCTTGTAATGCCTTTGATGTCGTGTGGATTATGCGTTGTTATGAATTTTTTGTAGATGTTAATTTCCTAATGCTTTAAAAAAAAATTACCTATTGTACTTCGTTTGTTGACGTAACTTGGGGATGTTATATTTGTAAAGTCAATATTTTTTTACTATGTTGTTTGATGCATTGCTATTATTATAATGCATTGATTTCAGTGTTTGTAGAGTGGATAAATTTGATTGTTTTATTTTATGTATTGATTTTGGAGTTTGTATAGTGGATAAGAGATACATGAAATTTTTTTATCATTGTTTTGAAATGATTGACTAGAAAAAATTGTAGGGAATCGTGTCACTCAGTAAAGGAATTTAGTAGTGAGACAACAAATAACTAATCAATTAGATGGTCGAAGATCATGATCATTGAAAAATAATTAAAGGAAAATGCTCATATGAAATCCAAATCACAAGCTGATAAAATAGAAATCATGAAACAAAAGGTCCCATGATTCCAACATCTCCAACTATAGAGGCCCACATTGTGAGAGTTCAAACCAAGAATTCAAATAAGTCTTACTTATCCCACTTCTACTAGTTCTGGGTGCCTAAGAATCTGGAGGAAAAGGTCACAAGAAATTGAAATTCCAAGTTGATCAAGTCAAAACCCAAAGGGTGGGGCAATCTCTTGAAATCCCATGTACACCCCTAGTTGTTAGAGTTCTCATTCGCTAACATTTCTTTAAATTGTATAAGTATTCTTTATGTTGGCCAGATTTTGTAAGTTTCATGAGTGGGTTCCTTCCTGAGGTTTCATGAAGTGAAAAGGATTGACGTTGGAGAAGACAACAATTAATATTGGAAAGAAAGATAGGTAGGGTATGACAACAATTAATATTGGAAAGAAAGATAGGCAGGGTATGACCTTTACTACAATATCTTGAGTTAAAGATCTTCGATCTCAACCTCTTTTCTCATATGGTCGATATGAAAAGATGTGAAAACTAGCAACCGTTAAGAAAAGTTGAAGAAGATGGATTGAGAATATTATTGTGTAATCTATCTATCATTTATTATATGCATCTTATTACTTTATGACTATTCACCTTCTTCGTGATCGAACATTGTTACTTTATTACTATTCATCTTCTTTCATATGTATCTTTTGAAGTGCTCTTCTTGATAGTACTCTCTAGATTATAGATGATACTTAGCAAATTTTAAAAGATAAAAAATTCATCTAAAACATTTTCATATACATAATAATGATCATTTAAGCTTTTGACCTAGCCAAACTAAATTAGAACTAATATAGATTCATCTTAATTTTGGATTTGACCAAACTAAATTAAAACCAATATAGATTTATCTTAACTTTGGATTTACCAAGTACCTAAAAAATCAAATCAAAAGTTTACTCTTTGAAACACCACTTAATAAATCCAAAATTGAAATAAATTCAATCTAATTTTAATACTTATTTATTTCACATAAACAAAACATAAATATCTACATTACCAAGATTTTATAAAAAAATAAAATAATTCCATTTTACCATGCTATATCTTTTTAACCTATCCGAGAGAGAATTTTGAATCTGGCAACTTTCTTGGGTAAACGCAAAGACCAATTTCCAAAGAGGAATCCATATAAGATCAGTCACGGATTACGAAGAAGCCACAACTCAACTTTTTCTTTTCAAACGAAACACAACTACCAGTGATATATCATTATGATCTTTAATTTGGTAATAAAGTTAGATCTTAACTCACTCTCAAGGTAAGATGGGAACGGTTGGTAAGTCAAAGTTGGAATTGTGGTTAAAATGAATGATTGCTACTGTCAACTTCGGCCATGATTTGACAAGTGAGAGTTTTTAAAGTTACTATTACTTCGATCGAAGTGTTGAATTTTATTTTTTAAATGTTCAAAGTTGGTTTTAGATCATATGTTATTTACCTTTTATTTACCTTTGAGGTTTGGAAAATCTTTAAGGGGTACTGCATTGTTAAATTTAAATAAAATGCTTTTAGTTGATAATGGAGTACCACCATTTTATAATATATTGGAAGTAGTTATTAAGACTTTCATTAATTAAAGTTCAATATAGGGGAGAGGTTGAGGAGTAAAGTGTGATGAGTAGTATAGGGGAGACGTTGAGGAGTAAAGTGTGATGAGCTGTTAGATGATTGAAGTAAATATAATAATTATAATTATAAAGTTTGTTGAATTTTAAAAAATAACAATAATAAAAAATAGAAATAAATAAAGTGGGTTTGATTTAAAAAAATAATAATAATAATAAATGAAAAAAATTACAGTTTAAAAAATTGGATCCCTTTCTTGATACTTGATAGGCCTGGTTTAACATAGATCTATATTGGTCAATAAAACTGATTCAACGTGTTCACAATTCAATTATCCATTAAGTTTGTTAACAATTATATGTTCATTAATTTAATTGAAAATAAATTTTGTTCATGATTTTATAATTGTTTGGGATTAATTTTATCTTATTTAGCAATTAATGTGTAAATATATACATTATCTAATAATAAAACATGGTTGAGAAAGGAAGAAAAGCTTATTTATTTATCCTTTTACCTTTGGTTCTTAGATAACTCAACTAAACTACAAAAGTTGAAAAGAAAAGTGTGTAAGTAAACCTTTATCTTTCTATTTTAGCCCAAATGAAAACAACAAATAATAAGAATTATGAATTACAATTTGTTTTCATTGTCTTCCTAGTGTGTAAACTATCAAAGAGAAAGAGAAAGTGAAGGTAAAGAGAAGCTCTTAATCATGTGAAAACTTTTGACTAATTTAATAATGCTCTTGCAATGTAAGGGAAAGAACAAAGAATATAAATTAAATAATAGATAGTATTAGGCTTCCTTCGTGTAATACAAAAAAAGTCTAAAATAAATGAAAGTATGAATGTATAGAATGCCCTTGTGCTCTCAATAGAGAAGTAAGCATCCTACCTCACAATAAGATGTTGAAGTATCCCCTCCTTAAGATGGAGGATGGGAATAAGCTCAATCAAAGTGTGAAGAGAGATTCTCAAAACCACCATGAAATAAAATCACCAAGTTCAAAATCAAAAAGGGAAGACCCAAACCAATAAATGAATTATATGAATATTAGCTACAAAAATTGCTTAAGAAATGGTGATGATTGAAATAAGAAATTGAAAGAGATCCAACAACACGTGAGAGCAAACACACAAAATAGAGTGGTAAACCTATGATGAAATAACAATCAAAATACATAGAGATTCAACAGACTAAAATAGAAGGAAAAAACTTTTATGCCTAACTAGCCATTATAGAGCTATGCCAATGGTGTCCATAATTCTTGGGTACATCACCCTTCTTTTGTTGACATAACTATGGGTTTTGATCACCTAACGTCCATAGGAGGAAATAAGCAAATTGTACACATTAGGATAAAAAGGAAGCCTCTATGGTGTAGCAAAAATGGATAGTTAGTATTAATGCTATACATAAATGTGGTATGTAGAGAGCCAAAAGAGAAAAAGAGAAAGTTCGAAGTTAACTAATAAATATGAGCAATTGTGATGCTAAAATGATGTCACTATGCTATTACAATGCAAAATGATTTCAATATGATGCAATAACAATGTAAAAATGATACTTACATCACCAAATTGACTCCAAAATAATGCATAAATGAAATAATATAATGCTTAAAAGATGCAAATATGATGCAAAAGTTTCATAAGTTGATTCTACTACAACGCTAATTAGCCAAGCTACGTTGCCAACACAATTCTAATTGGACTAACAATGATACTAATACGATTCATGATGACTATAAGGTGATGCAAAAACACATTTTTAACACAAAAAAGGTGCAAACATGACTTTTGAAAGTTGTTTTTCAAATATTATCAACACAACTGACATATAAAGTTGACTCGAATCCAATGCAGAAGATGATGTCCCCATGTGCATCACATTTTTTGTCATGCAAGCTTGATTTTTTTATAGAAAAATGCACTATGATGTGACATCACTAAATGCGACATGGCAATTGTGTATTGTAGTAGTGGTTTTATTCCCCATCCTATGTTGCTTCAAACTAGTCTTCATTTCATAATACAATACAAAGAAGTCATTTATTGCCACACATTTAACATGCAACACTAAAACAAGAAAGATATGAACAATATGTGTTATCCAACAAAGGCAATAAATATGGTGAAATCGCATTTGCATAGTACACCAACAAGAGAAAAGCTTCAGAGCTCAAACTCCATGTTAAGAAATCTTCCTTTGAGAACTTTGTGTCTTCTCTAAGCCCATGTCCATGTTTTCAATAAGAAATAGTCTTGGCACTCTAAAATTTACTTATCTTACAAAGCACAAGATGGTTTCAATAGTGGTTGAAAACCATTGCAAAGTGGTTTGAAGTGCTAAGTAGCTAAAAAAAATCAAACCATGAAAAATTACTTGCGGGGACCCCACCTAACTTCATGTATTCACCATTATCTAGCAAAAAAATAGATGGACCAATAGAACTTAACATCTCATTGTCCTCGAGTTAGGTTTTCACTAAGGACCATTAGATCATATTTCTATGTATGAATGAGATTAAGTTGTGTGCCTTGCATTAATCAACTTCACCAAGTGGCTGACATGGGCTCACACTCGCCCCTTATTCTTCTTCAACTACATATATGGATGCCTCTATAATGATCTAATTTTTTAGAAGGAATGTTGAATACCTATAAAGATTTCATGGCCAAGTTTTCCTCCACATTTTTGTAAATAATTAGTTGTTTGTACATCATCATTTTTATAAGTATGATTGACATTTTTATTTTTAATGTTAAAAAAGAGTAGGAATTATAACATTATCAAAATAATAAAAACTTTTCTGAATATTCTAATTTTATAATTAAATTCTAATTAAATTAAATTAATAATAATATCATGATTATTGAAAATTTTAATTTTTATAATAAAATTATATTTAAATTAAATTAATAAGAAGAATGATAATTAATCAAAGCCAAATGAATGGTTATTATTATGGACTTAAAACCATAATTTTATAAGTTGGGGAATATTTAACTTTTACTGGTATTTGGTATTTGTCAAATTTCACTATATGCAAAGATAAAGATAGAAAATCAAAATCATCATGATGTATAAAGATAAAACTTATAATTAAAATATTTAAATTTTAAATATAAAAATATTAATATAATTAAAAATTAAGGAAACAAATAAATTATATTTCTTATATTAAATTTAATTTTTATTCTTCATATATTTGTTTCATTACATTCAATTTAATTTTTGTTTTTAATATAATTGTTTATATATATACTTTAAATTTGAGAAGGGGAATGGTGTGTCAGCCTTCACAAGCCCCTTCCTCTATCACTTCAAGAAATGATCATCACATATGGATGCCCAAGGTATTTGACTTAGCATTAAGGTTAAGGTCCTTCAATTACTATGAAAGCATATTCATATGTATGAATTAATTATAATGTTCGTATAGAAGATGAAAGGTTCTTCATATGAATTTATTATAATGTTAGTATAGAATATGAAAGTATATTTATATGTATGAATTAATTATAATGTTGGTATAGAAGATGAAAGGTTCTTCATATTTATATGTATGAATTTATTATAATGTTGATATAGAAGATGAATGGTGTTGAACTTGATCAAATATATATATATATATATATATATATATATATATATATATATATATATATATATTAAAATGTTGGTATAGAAGATGAAGGGTGTTGAATTTGATTAAATTTAATTAAACATTTTTATATATGAATTTTGTGTAAATGGATTGTATATATATGAAAATAAGATAATTGTTCATTGTTCATGGTTACATATGTGATTAATTAATCAATTCAATAATTTATGAATACATCAAAAAAAAAATTAATTTCAATCTATTTTCTAAAAAAATTATCATTCTTTTAAATATGAGTACCACCATATATGATTAATTAGTCAATTCAATAATTTATTGGTACACCAAAGAATTTTAACCTCAATCTATTTTCAAAAAAAAATAAAAAAATAAAATCATTCTTGTGAGTATGGCCAACAATAGGATAAACATAGACACACGAAACCATTTTGATATATTACATCTATAAGTTATCATGGTTTAGCTTTAAGTCTATCTTTTGAACAAAGATTTACTTTAAAAGAAATGAAATAGTATATTTACTTTAAAAGAAATGAAATATTTTATATTGGAAAATTGTGTTATTATAATATTAATTAAATAAAAATAAAATTTATAATATATTAATTAATATAATAAATAAAAATTGTTAATAAAAATTTAATATGAGAAGAGGTAGCGTGTTCATTTTAAATGTAAACGTTTTGAAAAAGTGTTTATCTAGAAATACTTTTTATCAATTTTAATTAGGTATTGTTTAAATGTTATATATTTTAATATTTTTGGTTGGAGTTAGGTAATATAAATTTGAACTGGCAAAATTTGGGATAAAATTAAATGAATAATATCCCGAAAACAAAAAAAACAAAAAAATATTAACTAATTTTAATTCTAAATTAACAGTGAAAAGTTACCCTCTCTTAAGCCCATATTTATACTTCATAAGGTCTAAGTTACCATTAAAGTACGATGGATTTATGTACGTTGATATGACATGATAATTTTGGTGATGATTTTGAAATCAGTAATGATTATACATGTGTTTCCCAATAACTAAAGACATATAGGTTCTCATGATTAAATATATTTTTAAAAATTAAAGTAAAGAGCTCAAACAATTGAGTATATATATGTCTTTCACATTACAGCTATGTTCAAAGTCATCATACAGAGAATTACCTTTTTTTTTTTTTAATTATGATTGTGCGTAACTATATTGACTTTAAGTTTCTTTGAGCGAAAAATTACTTTTAATATAAAGTTTGGTAAATTGGGAAAAAATATTTTTTTTAAAGTATGAAAAAATATGTAATTAAAAGGAAATTTTTAAGTTTTTTTGGTTGATTGCTCCATCACTTTTGGTTTTGGGTTGAGATAGTCATATGGGGTCATTGGTGTCACCAATGAATACTTGTTTGAAGTGTTGCGGTGAGGATTGTAAAAATCTATAGTATCTTAGTAATATTTGTGAGGAATTCATGCATGATTGTTAATGAAACTATCAATTCTTTCTTTCAGAAATTTAGTGTGATTTTGTAGTCTTTCATTTTTTTTCTTTGTATCATAGTGATTATTAAAATATGTAGAAACTTCAACAATTATGTTCATGTTCAAAATGATGTTTTAATCTTAATTTATTTGAATATAGAGTGTGTTAGAAAAATTAGGGGTGGTAAGAGTAGGGGAGTCTTCATGATCTTGAGGAACTTTAATAATTTTTTATGCTTAGAATCTAGGTAACCTATCAAATAAATTGGTTGAAGTGTGTGCTCTCTTGTGTGGTCTCTCTATAGCCAAGGGCACAAATATTAGAGCTATTTCATTCTTTAAGGATTCAATAATCATCATTAAAGCAACGATTGGTAAATCCACTCCTTAAGGATCAAAATTTAAAAACATCACCTCTAGAATCAAGCAAGAAATTAGCTACTTTGTTAGAGTCTCCTTCTTCCATATTAAGAGGGATTTAAATGAGGAGGCATAACAATGGCCCAAACAAGCAACTGAGTTTATCCTTAGCACCTTGGTAAAAATTGGGGTTCATAACTTTATGGTCATCCCCTAATTTTTTGCTTAAGTGGGTTTCAATCACGGAAAACTATGGGCTATATATCACCCATGGGATAATTTTCCATGTTTTTTCCAAAAAAAAGATTCACCAATTTCCTTTTTTTTTTCTAAAAGTGATTCGCCCAAATTCTATAGAATTAAATTATTTTACCTTAAAAATAGCCCAAATTTTATAGAAAATATATAAAATCCTTAGAAATTTGAATATTTTTACAAAAATATCGCCAAACATGATCTAGATGGATATTGGTGGCCACCCACCTATTCCAACTGGCTCCTCATGTCTGTTTTGATTCAACACATCTTTCTGTACTACTTTATAATTGTGAGTTCTACACTTTTGGGGCTGTTTGAAGCCTCACACATTCTCCAGGTGGATATGGGTGGCCTCTCGCCTAATCCAACTTGCGTATTTTGTATGTTTTCATGTCAGCACATCTTGTTGTACTTCCAGGGCTGTTGTAGGGCCCTAAATGTTGTTTTTTTTACTCGCCACAGTCAGATTGTAGACGGAGTCAGAGTCTGACAACAGAATGTGTAGTTCTCTGAAAGACCTTTCCAACGGGCTATCACACACCTAAAACATAGGTCGTATGCAAAACTTATGACCCTAGGAAGTTGAGGTACCAAATTACACCAACTTACCCATAGGGCCCACATGACGTTTGGCGTTTCACCTTCTAGGGTTAGTTTTTTGGATGTCTAGGGGTTTGGAATTCACGAGTAATATGAAAAGGGTCATTGGAGCCTCATTATAATCCATTATGCTCAGACAGATGCACGTAGCAGCCACATCTCTTCTCAGAGATATCTACCACCATTCAAGCAAGTTTTAGTTATGCAGTTTTACAGTTTCAACCTATTCATTATTTAATAGAAGATATTGCTCACTGGATATTTGTGTTATTCTTCATATCTCTGTGTTTATGATATTCAGTCTGTTAATCAGTTCGTTCCACTTCTAAATTTGGATCAGTGGTATCAGAGTAGTTTTCTCTTCATTTATTTTTCTTTGTGCATGTCCCTGACAAGGTCTGGGTACAAGAAGTTGGGACTCGAACCAATCGATCCATTACTAGATCTATCGTGTCGAGCTCGACAACAACCCATGGGAGATGAAAAGAAAGATGATGGAGCAGGAGATCCTATTAAAATGTTGCTCGAGGAAGCCCTTGC
>ML791805.1:106858-117559 GCA_009831015.1 Picea engelmannii
TTGAGTACATGGTTGAGACAAGTAGTTGATTAGTTGGCACATACATGAGGTGTATAGTTGATGATGTTGGTACATATTGATGAGTCATAGTTGATGAGTAGTTGACACATGATTGGTACATACTTGGTACATGGTTGGATGCATTTTTTTATGGTACAGGTTGATTACAAGTTGTTTGGTACAGGTTGGTGCATGGTTGATGCACTTGTTTATGGTATAGGTTGATTACAGGTTGAGGTACAGGTTGATGCATGATTCAGATTTATTGGTACAGTTTTACAACGGTATATCTCACAATGATAGTGTGACAGTGGTTCCATCATTATACTTCTACTTCAGGGTGGCAGGACGGGGCAAGGACAGGTGGTTGTAGCCACCTTCCGATTGTAGCCGAAGAACATAGGGGGTTGTAGCCTCCTTCTAGTTGTAGCCAGAGAATTGGGGAGTTGGAGCTTCCCTCAGGTTGTAGCCTGAGAAACTAGGGGGTTGGAGCCTCCTTCCAGTTGCAACTGGAAAACAAAGGAAGTTGGTGCTTCCAATGAATGTAATTCTTCAAGACATATAAGAAAAAAAAATCCGTGGTTTTCTCCCGATTTGGGTTTCCACATAAAACACTGGTGTACTGTGTATGTGTGTGACTGCTTATTTCTTACTGCTCATTATTGGATAATAATTCTACATTGATATAACATTTGAAGAAAAATGATTATAATTACCCTATTACTGATTCACCCCCCCTCTCAGTAATCCAACATAATATGTTAATGCACAACATAGTATCTATGCATAACATGTTATTGAGTTGTCAATCCATATCATTTATATCAATTATACATAATATGTTATTGAGTTGTCCATCCATATCAATTATTTACCTTCTATGCATATCATATTATTAAGTTGTACATCCATATATCAATTATGCATAACATGTTATTAAGTTGTCCATCCATATCAATTATTTACCTTTTATGCATAAACATGTTATTGAGTTGTACATCCATATCATCAAGAAAACATTGTTTTTGTCTTTTATATAAGAACAAAAGTCAATACATAAAAGCCACAAACTTTGAGACATCATGATTAGGTCACAATTCCAACGTTGGTTGTGTGATTAGGATATTAACACATTCATGACATAAATCCAACCTCCCACTTTAATTTACATCAAATTTGTCCATTACAATGTAGCAATTTTCTATTAATGATTTTATAATATTAGACATTTATATACAGTGACCAAATGTAGCCACCTTATATTAGTGGTAGCCACTTTATATTAATGATTTTATGATATTAGACATTTATAACACAATGACCAAATCTATGCATGTATTCATACTTAAACAATTTTGGTATGAAATTTTCATTACCATGATTCCTTCCTTAATTTATGTAATTAGCTAATATATGGATTCTTAAGCTAAAATTCAATTACTAATAACGTATGGATTCTTAAACTAAAATTAAATTATCACTAAAGATGTAAATTTGAGAATTATAATAAACAACCATATATTTGAGAATTGTAATAAAGAACAAGCTTAAAAAAAATATCTTAGTTTAAAATTTTACCAAACAAGAATATGTAATCCCTTATTTCTAAATCTTAACCAAGAAGAATTTGCAAATCTTCATTTTTGTTGTTTGGGGATTTATTTTATTTTATTTAACCATTTATAATGTGTAAATATATATATTATCTAATAATAAAACATGGTTGAGAATTAAAGAAAAACTTATTTATTTATCATTTTACATTTGGTTCTTAGATACTACAAAATTTTAGAAGAAGAGTGTGTAAGTAAACCTTTATCTTTCCCTTTTGGCTAAAATGAAGATAACAAATAATAAGAATTATGTTTTGTATTTATTTGCCTCCTACTGTGTAAACAATCAAAGAGAAAGAAAAGGTGATTCGACAATCAAAGAGAAAGAAAAGGTGATTCAACCTCTTAATTATGTGAAAATTTTTGACTAATTTAATAATTCTTTTGCAATACAATGAAAAAAACAAAGAGTATGAATCAAATGAATGATAGGATTAGGCCTCTTTTTTTTTCAATAGAAAATTTTCTCAAAATTATATTAAAGTATAATTGTTTTTACATTACCAAAGTGATCATTTATAACATAAGGATCAATCAGTTCGAAAAATACAAAAAGTATCCAAGTATTAGACATGATATACTGTCACCTAAAATGCAAAAAAATATAGAACAAAGAGTGAGATTATAACTCAGACATAAAAATAGTAAATATCCACTTCAGACTGACAAAAAAACAAGGCTCTTCACTTAGAGGATACTTCAAATATGTCTAAATGAATATGAGGACCACCAGCCCTGTCATTCCATTGATAATAGGATAATATGCCTTCTGGTCCCAGGAGCACCTTTTTAGTTAATAAATTTGCCTCTTTATTGAAATCCTTGTAAATATGATGAAAGCTAATATCTTGAAAAGAGTTTGCAAGATCCATGGTCTTTTGCTTCCAGCCTTCAATGTCCACTGCCTGTAGATTGTCTTTTTTATTTATCCAATCTATAATTACCTTTGAATCCCCCAGGATCTGAATTTTTTGGATAGACCACAAGTTTTCCAGAGTAAGGGTAGCCCATATGCCCATGAGCTTTGCCTTTGTATTAGTACCAGCCTTGCAACTGATATACCATTTAAAAATAGTCGACTTAAGAATTTTGATGATGCCTCCAACTCCGCAACACTTGCCATTTGAAAATCCGCTCCATCAAAGCAAGCAATAGAATATCCATCTTGATGAGTAATTGGGCACACCTTGTTGGGAACAGATTTAAGGGATGGAGGACGCCAAGTATAAGATCCAGAAATCCTGTAAACCACTGCATGATGTGAGGGGGACCTCTCCTAAAAAATAGTTTTGTTTCTCTTAAGCCAAATGTGCCAACAAGTGAGAGCCACCAGACCACAACCCAATCGTTTTTTTCCATTTTTGTCACTAACTATACCAATCTTCATTTTTCGTAGCCCTGGGCTTTAAGTACTAGCCTCCTAAATATAATGAAAAAAAAAAAAACTAGAATGATTGAAAGTATCAATGTATCTAATGTCCTTGTGCCCTCAATAGAAGTAAGCCTCCTACCTCACAATAAGGCCAGTCAAAGTGTGAAGAGAGAGATTCTCAAAATCACCATTAGAGACAGTCACCAAGCTCAAAATCAAAGAGGCAAGACCCAAACCAATGAATGAATTCGATGAACAATCATTAAAGAGATTTTTGGAGAAAGGGTGATGATTGAAATAATAAATTGAAACAGATCTAAGAGCATGTGAGATCAAACACACAAAACAAAGTGGTAAGCCTCCAATGAAATAACAATCAAAATCCATAGAGATTCAAGAGACTAGAATAGGATAACAAGAAAACTTTTATATGTAACTAGCCATTATAAAGAAATGTTGATGTTGTCCATAATTCTAGGGTACTGTTGGAACAAATATTGAAATTTTGTCTTTCGGTAGCTTAGGAAGAAAAAATTTATAGTGTTTAGCTACCAAAAGTGCAGACTTTCAATAGCTTAAATATTAGGTTTTATATGCCCTTAGTTGCCGCAAGTGTAGATGTGTTTTTACCCAGAAATCAAGTCATGAGGAGGAATGAAAAGAATGCAATAAACGGCAATAAAATCGCTATAATAAGGTTTTACATAAATGTCATGTCACCATTTCGGGTTTTCAGTAGTCGAGGGTTTGTCCGACATAGAGATTTTGACCATTTCTCTGTTTCCCCGAAACTCGAAACCTAAATCAGGGTTTCAGGAATTTCAGTGGCTTATGGCGCTCTGAAATTGCACTGTTATATTCCGAAAGCCAGGAATTTCGATGGCTAAGATACCCATGTTTTTGGCCTGTTAGCCACCGAAATCGCAGGTTTTTCCCTGTCACAAAACTGCCTTAGAAAAACTCAATTTTCTCAACCATGGAGAGGTCATTTTATGCATTCAAATAGTCAATCGACATCTAAAGATCCTAATATTTTTAGTGGTGTCTTAATAATTTCATTTGGAGCTTGTGAAGGCAATCAATATTCCCCTGAAAGATGAGGTTTGTTTTCAGAAATGTGGCGCTTTTTACTGTGTTGAGTCATCATTGTCAAATGATGATTCTCAGCGATTGGAGTATCATTTTGAGAAATGGTCAGAGGATTTTGTGCCTAACACATAACATATAAATAACCTCTCTCAGTTTTCCTACAAGTGTCACATATTGGGAGAATCGAATCCATCTTCGAGCCCTAATTTTCGGATCTCATATTTTCTTGTTTTAACACATGTTTGTAAAATGCAGATCTGGGGAAAATAGAAATGGATCTTAGGGACTTGAGAGAGGTTTTTTCTCAGAGTGAACAGATGCACAAAATCCGCTTTCATTTTATACACAGTTTTCATGATTCGAGAGATTCAGAACCATAACCGCAGCCCTGGTTTTCAGCAGTTTGGCCCATTTTCTATGGCAGAAAGTTTTTGAAATTGATGGTAATTGTTGTTATCTTTTGGGAGGAAATTCAACCTCCTATGGAGGATTTAGACCTCAATACCTACATGAGATACCTGTTCATTTCTAGAGGGATTTATTTTGTAATTCGAATCATTTTTCAGTTATTCGAAAGAGGGTAGAAGAATTATATTATTCTTCAAGAGGAAAAAGTGGGGGGGGGGGACAACCCGAGGGCCTTTTGGAGGCTGGGTTTGTAATGCATTCCTTTTCAGCAAATATAGAATAGGATGCCAAGAGATTCTACACCTTGTCACTGTCTAATTTTTTCTTCTCCCTGTGTTATTGTTTCTGAAGTTTTCATTACTTCTCTTTCTTCCTTCCATTCATTAATTCAGCTTGTAATGGTTACAATTCAGTGATACTTCTGTTGTAGCTAATTTAAATCATTCCTTAAAGTGCAGTTTTTCCTCTATTTTGTTGTGAGTATAACAAGACCTGCATCTTAATTGTTTTTCCTTATTTACAAGTTTTTTTTGTTCATAGCTTTTCCTCTATCTTGCTATGAGTGAGACAATACCTGTGTTCAAATATTTGAAGTTTAGTGTTATTTATTCTATTGAAAGGAAGACCAAGTTTATCAGAATTAGATACCTGAATTTTTCTTTCAGTTTTGTTCATCCCCTATCTTCTATCCATCCTCATGATTTTGAAATGAATTTAGCAGATGAGGTCATGCCTCTTCATTTCTGATCTATAAATGAGTGAAACGCATGTTTTAGACCTAGTTCTAGAAGCCTCATATGACTGATCAATCAAAAAAATATATTTCATTTAAAATGTGCTAAGTCTTGGCTCTATTACATCCTAGAACGAACTCTTGCGACAACATTTTCTGGCGCCGTTTAGATCTATTCCATGGAATACGAAAAAAAAATTAGATCTATTCCTTGATGGTGAACAAGGGACAGGCATTCAATTGGCTATGATCATTCACCTAGCGACTCCTTGGTTCGAAGACTCTACATGATTCACTGGTGACTCCACTGGTCTCAAAATGTCGAATTCGTTCGCCACTCAGATTGCTGCAAGGTTTCCTCCTTTGGACTTTACAAATGTTTATGGTTTTCCAAACACTGTTCCAGACATTAAAATTTGGGAAGATGTCCTTCCTAATTTGGAGGATATGTGGACGACAATCCTGTTCAACACTTGTTTGAATTCCGCAAGCTCATGGATGAATTAAATGTACATCATGAAGATGTCCTCATGAAGTTGTTTATGTTTTCATTGGAAAGAGATGATCAACTCTGGTATAAATATGTACCCCATTCCAATATTCCTTCATTGAAAGATTTTCAAACACTTTTTCATCAACATTGTAAGAGGATATATTCCGCTGAAATCCTTTTTGAAGATTGTTGTGATATAGAATTCATAAGACAAAAAGATCAAACAAATCCTCTTGAAGAGGAGGAAGGAATATCAGAAATTTCTCAAGTTGATGAAGATGATCAGTATGAAGAAGAGTTGGTTGATAAAGAAGCAGTGTATGATAGCTCTTCTGATCATATTCGAGAACAAGATATTCAACATCACGGTCAACCTGCAGAAGAGAAAGAAAATAATTGTTGTTTTATCCAGAAAATACAGAGACCACCTTCTCCTTTGACTCAAGAAGAAATAGATATGCTCCTGCATAGTCATATTACAACCCCTGCTTACACAGATTTGCAGTGTATACACAGTCCCAGATATGAGATTCAGACTTCTTCCATTTTTGAAAATGTAAATCTGATTTTAAATAATGGCATTCATGTGTTTGATGAAACCTTACAGGAAGTTAATGAACCTAAATATGATGAGTATAGTGATGATTATTACATTGTTTCTGTTGAACAACTTGTTGCAAATTTTGTTGATACTGAGAGGGGGGTGAATCAATATCAAGTACAATTTAAAACCTTTTTCAACTTATACTTAAACCATTCATTTATATCCAATGAGAAATGAACAATAGTATAAGAGTTACACCAATACACCACTATACACCATGCACAATATATGAGAAATAATCAATAGTTATTGTTCAAGGGAAGTAATGACTTCCAAAGGTAGCTACAACTTCCAAATGTAAAGGGAGGGATAAACCTCCAAGAGGAAGATACAATCATCCAATATCAAGAGATATTTTAACTCTCCATCCTTGCCCCTTCCTTCCACCCAAGAATATATGAGAGATAATAAAACTTTACATTAAATCATCACCATCAACCAACCATCACATAGAACCTGATAATGCTTCTTGAGACTTCTTCAATTTCTGTAATTCTTCAATTCTTGGAATACTCTGATCCTGTAGATAATATTACTCAATGTATTCTCTAAAACTCCTCCAATTTTCACTCCTTGAATCCTCCCCAAAAATAAGTTATAGAGAGAATGGTAGACCTTGTTTAATTTTGGTTTATTCAGAAGACCTAACTTGTACAGAATGCCTCGCACTCAATATTTAACATACGATTCTGAAACTCGTACACAAGAAACTATTTTCTGTAATATTTCCAATTCAATTTTTCCCACTTCATTTGAATTCTCTATGAAGAAGTTATGATTGTTTTACCAAGAACACATTTTTATTGACTAGCTTCAGGACTGGTCAAAAACCCTGTCTTCCACAGAGTGTATCTCCATAATTATAGTGAATCAAGAGCTGAAAATTTTACCACAGGTACCTTGATATGTATTCTCAATACCATATCAGTTTCACCATATGAATCGTTCTAGAAAAAAATTTATAGCGAAAATGGTAAGATGACCTGAAAATAACATACCTTAGAACACATCACCAAAAGACTTCATCGTCCCTTGAAATCCATCCTTCTTTACTTATGATTTCCTCTTAAATTCGAATTGTGTTTAAAATGAATGTATAATGATATTTATTTATACCATTTATGTCACTTCCTTTTAACATTAGCGTCGACCTGACACTTTCTTATTTTGTAATTATGTTCTTTAATTATCTTCAGGGCCTACATGTACTCCCTTCTTCAATTCACTTTGTCATCTTCAAAAATTCATTTCTCCTCAACCATGAGGATCCACATGACATGCCACATACCACTGGAAACAACATGATGTATACTATTCATCCATGGGTGTTGTATCTGCATGTGCATTGTCCTTCATGTCCAAATATCTTCATCAGTCTTGCAGTCCAAAACCCATGACTAGGGTTGACATCAATGACAACAACCAATCTTCCAACAAATTTTTCATGGAGGGATGATGGTCTTCATACAATATTGTGCCATGATTTTGGATATTCCATTACATATGATCTTGAAGGGTGCTCAGATATTCTCTTTGAGAATGATCCTGAGCATTATAAATCAGAACGTAGAGTAGTCCTGGATGTTTTAAAACCTCGGGACCATATATTTTGCAAAGATCCTTTTGTTGACCTTTTAGATTTATTTAATGGAGGAACACGCTATGTCATGGATATTTTGTCACAGGAATCGAGGAAAAGTTTGAAAATTCATGATCAACAACATTTCAGATGGAAGTTGTCAGTTTCCTTTTTCAGCCTGCTCAAAGAAAATGTGAGTAGATTTCAAATAAGTAGACAGTTTTTGTATTGGCTTCACTGGCATTTTTGTATCATTTGATTCAGTGGGAATTTTTCAATGGTTAGAGTAGGTGATGTATATAAATAAGCTTGACTTTGAGCATTAGAGTACAATAGTGGTTTTAAGTACGTTTCTAGTTCAGTTCGTCATCCTGTATCGTTTTGATTTAATACATTATGACTCCATAGCCCAATGAATGCATAAGCAGTTTTTTGTTTCGGAAAGGTGCAAGCAAAGTGACAGGGTTCAACATTTGATAAGGATGATTTCAAGTCGCCCAATGGATGAAGGCACTTGGTCTACTATTCTTATCACTTTGCAAGATAGCACCATCCCTAGATGGAGCCTATGTTGGAACAAATATTGAAATTTTGGCTTCAGTAGCTTAGGAGGAAACAATTTATAGTGTTTATCTACCGAAAGTGCAGACTTTCGGTAGCTTAAATATTAGATTTCATATGCCCTTAGTTGCTGAAAGTGTAGATGTGTTTTTACCCAGAAATCAAGTCACGAGGAGGCACGAAAAGAATGCAATAAACGACAATAAAATCTCTATAATAAGGTTTTACATAAATGCCACGTCACCATTTTGGGTTTTCTATAGTCAGGGGTTTGGCCGACATAGAGATTTTGACCATTGTTCTGTTTCCCTGAAACCCAAATGCCAAAATTGGGGTTTTAGGACTTTCGGTGGCTTATGGTGCTCTGGAATTGCACTGTTAGCTATCAAAATCCAAGACTTTCAGTGGCTAAGATACCCCTGTTTTCGGCCTGTTAGCCAGCAAAATCGCAGATTTTTTCTAGTGGCAAAATTGCCTTAGAAAAACTCAATTTTATCAACCGTGGAGAGGTCGTTTTCCGCATTTGAATAGTCGATCGACATCTGTAGATCCTAAAATTTCCAGTGGTGTCTTCAGAATTTCATTTGGATCTTGGGAAGGCAGTCAAAAGTCCCCTGAAAGATGAGGTTCGTTTTCAGAAATGTGGTGTTTTTTACTGTGCTGAGTCATCATTTTCAAATAATTATTCTGAGCGACTAGAGTATCATTTTGAGAAATGGTCAGAGAATTTTTTTCCTAACACATCAGAGATCGATAGCCACTCTCATTTTTCCTACAGGTTTCACGGATTGGGAGAATCGAATCCATCTCCGAGCCCCAATTTTTGGATCTCATATTTTCATGTTTTGACACATGTTTGTAAAATACAGATATGGGGCAAATGGAAATGGATCTCAGGGAACTGAGAGAGGCTTTTGCTCAAAACGAACAGATGCACAAATGATTCTTTCATTTTATACACAGATGTCATGATTCGAGAGATACAGAATGTAGTGTACCTTTTTGCTCACCCAACGCTTAGAACGCACTATGTAACAATTTGTACACGCACTTCTACATAATTCGTACATACATTATATAGTCACATGCATTCAAGTAATGAAATACATTTAACCCAGAGTAAAAACATATAATTTTTGCTGCTACGATTAACAATCCATAGCATTTAACAGTAATTCATATACACAATGGAAAACATGATAATTTATGTAGCACAGTCATGCAAATGGGACAAGAACATAGTTAGATACTTATCTTGTAACAATGGTGAAATCCACCAAACAAGTGCAGGCCTTCCACGAACCTCCCAGCCTTAGACCGCATTGCTCATCATCTCAACAGTGGATCACCCCCGAGCTGGGACCGAGCTCCACCCCAAGGCAAGGAATCCTAGGCTAGGCTGAGGTTACAGGGAAGCAGCACAGAAATACTTGGAAGGATTCTTCCCAAAGATGCAATCTTACGCCCACTACTACCAGGCTCTCATTCCCCACATGCCTATTCCACCTGGGAGTATACACCTTCACACGCACAGTCCATCGGTGCTAACCTCCCTCTCTAGGTCTCGGCAACAAGCCGGATCAGGAAGTCTCATAGCCCGTACCTGGTGTTGGGCACTCTATGGATGAAACCCCTTCCCAGCAAACTCTTTCACCTGGAAAGAGTTGCTCACAGGCCTGACAACCTGCCTCTTCCAACCACAGCCGCCTCCCTCACCAGAAGAGAGGTCATATACAATCTCAGCACAAAGCTTACTCTGGCCAGCATGCCACACGTCGTCCAGCACTGCGTGGCCGCAACAGTCAATTGGGAAAAATAGACATGCGCTTCCCAAACAGCTTCAGCAATCACGGGATAGTCTCCCGGATTTGGTTTTGGGATTGTACGAGGGTATTCTTGCAGAGGTCCGATAGGTTCACGCTCAAACGATCGGGTAGAATGGAGAAGATCCCCCTCACACGGTTCATCTCAGCTCTTATATTTGCATGCACCAGGGTTGACACTTGTCACCCTGGAAAATGCATGCGTTCCCATATCATGCATCCCTTTTTGCACGTTTTTCCCTTGCCAAGAACTTAGGATAAAATAAAATGCACATGTCTTTTGGGAAATAATATTAAAATATTATTCTCAGGCTTAAGCCCCCTAGGCTCAACACTTAGCTCCTTTTTTTGCCCACCTTCCAGCCCCTAATCCCTTGCCCACTCTGTGGATGCTCAGTCCCCCTTCACTCATTCATCGTGGTCGTT
>ML791805.1:138216-164987 GCA_009831015.1 Picea engelmannii
CCATAACCGCAACCTTTAGTTTCAGCAGTTTGGCCCATTTTCTGTGGCAAAAAGTTTCTGAAATTGATGGTAGCTATTGTTATCTTTTGGGAGGAAATTCGACCTCCTAGGGAGGATTTTGACCTCAATACCTACATGAGATACATGTTCATTTCTAGAAGGATTTCTTTTGTAATTCGAATTGTTTTTCAGTTATTCGAAAGAGGGTAGAAGACTTATATTATTCTTGAAGAGGAAAAAGGGGGGGGGGACATCCCAAGGGCCTCTTGGAGGCTGGGTTTGTAATGCATTCCTTTTCATAAAATATAGAACAAAATGCTAAGAGATTCTACACCTTGTCACTGTCTAATTATGTCTTCTCCCTGTGTTATTGTTTCTAAATTTTTCATTACTTCTCTTTCTTCCTTCCATTCATTAATTCAGCTTGTAATGGTTATAATTCAGTGATACTTCCGTTGTAGCTAATTTAAAGCATTCCTTAAAGTGCAATTTTTACTCTGTTTTGTTGTGAGTAGAACAAGACCCACATCTCAATTGTTTTTCCTTATTTACAAGTTTTATTTGCTCATATCTTTTCCTCTGTCTTGCTATGAGTGAGACAAGACATGTGTTCAAATATTTGAAGTTTGGTGTTATTTCTTATATTTAAATTGAAGACCAGATTTATCAGAATTAGATACCTGACTTTTTCTTTCAGTTTTGTTCATCCCCTATCCTCTATCCATCCTCATGATTTTGAAATGAATTTAGCAGATGAGGTCATGCCTCTTCGTTTCTAATCTATAAATGAGTGAAAGGCTTGTTTCATACCTAGTTCTAGAAGCCTCCTATGACTGATCAATCAACAAAAATTATTTCATTTAAAATGTGCTAAGGCTTGGCTCTATTACAGCCTAGAACCAAATCTTGCGACAACAGGTACATCACCCTCCTTTTGCTAACATAACTATGGGATTTGATCCCCTTATGTTCATAGGAGAAAATAAGCAAATTGCACACATTAAGATAAAAATAAGTCTATGTGTTGGAGAAAAAATGGATAATTAGCATTGATGTTACACATAAATGTGATAAGTAGAGTGATAAAAGATAAAAAGAGAAGGATTGAAGTTGACCAATAAATATGAGCAATTATGACACTAAAATGGCGTCAATATGATGCTAATACAATGAAAAATGATTTCAATATGATACAATAAAAACAAAAAATATATAATTACGTCACCAAATTGATGCTAGCATGAAGCATAAATGAAAAAATATGATTCTTAGAATATGTAAATATGATGCAAAAGTTTCATAATTTGATGTTACTACGATGCTAACTAGCCAAACTTTATTGTCAATACAACTTTAATTCGACTAGCAATGATGTTAATACAATGCATAATGACTCTAAGACGATGCAAAAACACATTTTTGAAAAGATGCAAACTTGCCTTTGCAAAGAGTTTCAAATATTATCGACACAAGCGAGACATAAAGTCGATGCAAATATTGCCCTACGTCATAATTTTCATCACTAAAATGATAGTTCAAGGGTTGTGCATCAGAAAAACAACTCAAATCGGATGCAAAATAGGATTTCCCCATGTGCATCCCATTGTGCATCATGCAAACTTGATTTTTTACAGTAAAATGCACCGCAATATGACATCACTAAATGTGATACAACAATATTGTATTGTAGTAGTGTTGTTATTCCCCATTCTATGCCACTTCAAAATAGTCTTCATTTCACAATACAATACAAAGAAACCATGTTATGACCCAAGGGGGGCATATATATCGCTAAATGTATATGATATGACCCCAAGGGGGGGAATATATGGGCCTAAATGTACATGTAATGTGTAAATACATACATAATAGAGTTGGCCCATGTAATGTGTAAATACATATGTATGTATTTACATGTAATGTGTAAACGTTATGCTACTAATCAAATGTCACTCAAGAGAAAGCCGATGACATCTATTGAACCTAATTCATAAGGACAAAGAATGGAGATTTCAAAACAACAAATTGTTAAGGAGATGGGTCTAAATGAGACAATTCTTGATGGTGAGATGTATGATTAGTCAATTAAGGAATTTATTGGTACACAAAAGAATTTTGGTAGATTGCATCCATAAGTCATCATTTTGATATTCTACACTTCTATAGGATAGATCCCAAGCTCTCAATGTTTTGAGGTGTTCAATATTCAAGAAATAGATTTTTTCTTATTATTGTCTATTTTGTCTTCCACACTCATAGATTGGAGAATGACAACTAGGAAGCAAATCCTATGATTGTAGCATAAGAGGAAGAATAAAGGGTAGATCCCACATTCTTGATTGGTGTCACATGATGAGATCTTGAGCATAGATCAAATCAATTGTGACATAGACAATATTCAACACTATGTTGTGTACATTTCTAACTAAGTTCACCAACCTCATCTTAGAATGGAAACTAACTATTGTCACCTTCTAATGGATATATTTAAACTCCCAACTTATATCAAGGCCATTGTGGGGGAGTCTACCAAAGTCAACCTTGGTATTGATATTGTGTACAATTCTAGTGAAACCACCTCAAAGAAGGAAGAATCAACATCTGATGAGGTTAATGAAGATGAAGTAGCACCAACTAAATCCCAAGAGGATTGAAAGTAGGTTGAGATGGTTGAGGAAGCCTTACAGCCGACCCAAACGATGCCATTGGAAAATTGTATATATCGTATGTGTGCATATATGCATATGTATATATTAACTAAAATAGATAGTAATTGCATTAAAAGCAAGTTGTGGTTGCACTGTATAGTGAGCTAATGCAATTCAAAACAATAGAGTTTGGTCTCAAAGTTTCAAGACTATCAAAAATTGTAAAAGGATTACCTACAGTCTGCATAGTTACATTTTTTTTCCACAAAGCAAGAAAATATACAATTTTATATTCTAATGTGCTAGCCTAGCGAAAACATTGATTGACAATACATAAAAATCTTGTCTATTTAAGGAAAACCATGCCCACTATGGGCTTCTTGCTTAGCATCTGCTTTGGATTCCAAATTTGCTTCTTCATATTGAATTTTCCAATGAGTATATTGGATTGTATCTTCGTCCTTGATTCCTAAAATATCCAATTAAACCCTTTAGAGGAGAAATTGCGGAATGCAAGCTCCTGACTAGTCCTGAGATGAAATGATATTGCATGTTATGGGAAACTATAAGCCTCTCAATCATTTTCCTTGTATGGCCACCTTTGATTCCAATTATGCATTTTTGACTAGCTAAGTTTCTAACAGAGAGGACACTCTATTGCTAAGATGATTTACTGCTACCTAGAGATCCTAAGACTAATGCACAACCCTTGTCATAACCCTTCAAAAATAACAAATTTCACATGGATCACATATGAAAGAATGCCAATTTCCATCCATACTAAAGGAGGAAGAATTCCCTTTTACAAAAACACTACGAGAACCAATAGATGGAAACACCATATGCTTAGAATTGATAGAGGCAAAATCCATAGCTCCACTACAAGTCCTAGAAACCTAATTATGAACATAATGACAAAGTGGAATATGTTGGAAAACGAATCAAACTACAAGCCAAATGGGGAATGCACCACTTAGAATGCCACAGGAATACATGAACAATGCCTTCAATGATGAGGATTGACTGGAGCCACAAAATAAGAGGTTTGATGAGGCTCATCAAGACTGCAAAACCAATCTCGATGAGCCTGAGAAACACCATGAACATAACCCTTCTCACCAGCCAAACATAGATTATCCCACCTTTACTCAAAGAAGCTATCACGTTGCTCGTGATAATGGCCCCTTAACCACACATGAAGTAGAATACAAGGAGGACAAGGGAATTAATACTCCACATCATGTGAATTAAAGAGGCTTTCCACTTGTCTATTATTTTGAGTTGCATTCCATTCATAAGGATAATATGTTTCATATTCATGGGAGATAATCTATGAAACAGTCCCCCCCCATTTTTACTTAGCCATCCTTGGTTCAATTTTGTTCTAGTGTTTGCTAGTGAATCAACTTGATTGTTGAGAGATCGAAGAATGCGATAAAACTCAATGAAATGGTCAAACACTTAACAAGTCCTTTAATTCTTAAATCCATCCTTGTTAGGCTTAGCATCTGCAATGAGATTGAATCTTACATTTTATGAATGATAATTGAGGAGTCCTCAATAACAATTAGTTTCATGATCTTCATTGCTCAAAGAACTTTTAATCCTTAAAAAAGAACTAAAGCTTATGCTTGGTTGTATGAGGTTATCCCCATGCCCCAAGCATAAATCAATTTCAATTTTTTCTTCGGGGTTGTAAACAACCCCCCTCTCCCCCGCACCTACCACCCCATCCATTGGAAAATGATATTATATTGGTTCATGTTTACATTTTTCTGATATCTAAACTCCATTAGGGATGCTTGTGTGGGTAATTTTTCATTTTTGTTAGAATATTTTTTTAATATAAAAATAATATATACTTCATAGTTTAGCTTGAGGTCTACCAAGATCTTTTGAACAATATTAAACTATCATGTTTATATCATTCTAGTCATAAGTTTTTTTTCCAAGAAAAAATAATATAACATTAGCATCAAGCATTAAGGTTTTATTTTCTCTCACTTTTATTTTTTTGGATGGAACATAATTCATGTATATGAAACATTCACTTAAATCTTTCACATATAATGAATTCAAAATATTATTTTAATAAAAATAATATATTTATATTAAAAGAAATGAAATATTTTATATAAAAAATTATAATGATATTAGTTATAACTAAATTATAATATATTAATTAATAATTTGAGTAGGTTTAATGGTTAAGAATATGTGTTTCTTCTTAAGAAATTACAAGTTCAAATTCAAAGGGAGGTAGAGTATGCATACATCCATAAATTTTACCAATCAAATTATTGAACGGAGAGAATCCCTTATCCTACAAACAAGTGCCATACACCAATTTAATATGTGTCTTGGTTGTGACCTTAAAAATAAATTATTATTATTATAAATAAAAACTCTTAATAATAACATTTTAATTTTAAATAAACAATGAAAAACTCCCGCCTCTTAAACACATATTTATACTTCGTAAAGTCTAAGTTATAATTAATATTTTAATGGATATTAGTTGTCACGTACGTTGATATTATAATTTTCAAATGGAATGTAATGATTACATATGTGTTTCCGAATAACTAAAGAGGTACATGTTCTCATTATTAATCCATCGTAAAATTAAAATATCTTTCACATTAGAGTGCTCATCATAGAAATAATTACTTTTTGTTTTTAAATATGGTTGGTGTGTTGCTCGAGTAAATTTCATTATTATTCCCTCAAACTATATTACTCCTTTGAGTAAGGGTGGGGCAATTTACTAGAATCCCATGTACACTTTAGGGATGTTAGAGTTTGCATTGGTTGATATTTTCTTAAATTGTATAAGTAAGTATTTTATGTTAGTTAATTTTGGTTGGTTTTATAAGTGGAGTTTTTTTTCAAACTTTATGAAGTGGTAAAGATTGGAATTAGAGAAAACAACAATTGATATTGAAAAGAAAGGTAGGTAGAGTATGACTTTTATTATAATATTTAGAATTAAAGGTTTTCAATTTTAACATCTTTTTTTATATAATTAATGTAAAAAATAGAAAAAATTAATAGATGTTTTTATAAGAAAAGTTAAAGAAGATAGATTAAAAAGATCAGTGGGGAATCTATTTATCATTTTTTATATGCATTTTATTACTTTATGAATATCAACATGATAATACATTATTACTGTATTACTATTCATCTCATTCTTTTTTATTTTTTAAAATGTTTTTTTTAATAATACTTTATAAATTATAGATGACACTTAGTAAATTTTAAAAGATCAAATTCATTTAAAACATATACATATACATAATAATAATCCATCTTATTTTGCCCGCACGGGTGTAGACGGATTGGCAAGTGCCGTGTAAATGGAAGGAAATTTGTAAAAATGAAATCTCATGTTCGATTCTCACTCGGATTTACTAGTGCGCCATTCTTGCGGGCTGGGTGGTTACACCTGAAGTTATAGTGGTAGCCGACGGGGATCGACCCCGTATCACGCGAGTACGAGAACCACGAGTTGCCAATTCCCCCAGTAAAAATAAATAAAAAATAATCCATCTTATTTTAAATTTACCGAGAAACATCAAAAAAAATTTGATAATAAAGTTATATTGCTTAACTAACTTCCTTGCCTTTATATTGGTAAGGAAGGCAAAGGTGGGTACGTAAGTTATATTTCTTAACCAAGTTGTGGGAACAATAGGTAACTACAATAAAGTTGGAATTGTGGTGAAATGAATGATTGCCATGTTGTAATTGTGGTGAAATGAATGATTGTTATGATTTAACAAGTAAAAGAGTTACTAAAATGATTGTTATGATTTGACAAGTAAAAGAGTTACTAAAATTATTAGTATTTTGATTGATGTAATGTATTTTATTCTTTAAATGTTAAAAATTGTTTTTTAATATATGTTATCTATCTTTGAAGTATGAAAAATCTTTTATGAGTATCTACATTGTTAAATTTAAATAAAATGCAAAGATTATTGTTGATGTATAATGGACTAGCACCATTTATAATATATTRGAGGAACTTATAAATACCTTCACCAATTGGGTTGTCTATAATGAGACTAATTTTATCAATAAAATTGACTCAACATGTTTCCTAATTTAATTATGAGTTAGGTTTATTAATAATTATATGTTCATTAATTTAATTATGGATTAAATTTTTTTAATGATTTTATAATTGTTTGGGAAATAATTTTTATCTTATTTAGTATTAATGGGTGAATAAATATATTAGTTAATAAAAAAACATGTTTCCTAATTTAATTATGAGTTAGGTTTATTAATAATTATATGTTCATTAATTTAATTATGGATTAATTTTTTTTAATGATTTTATAATTGTTTGGAAAATAATTTTTATCTTATTTAGTATTAATGGGTGAATAAATATATTAGTTAATAAAAAAACATGGTTGATAAATGAAGAAATACATTTTGTTTATGTTTTTACCTTTGGTTCTTAGATAATTCAACTAACTACAAAAGTTGAAAAGAAAAGTGTGTAAGTAATTTTTTTTATGAATAAAATAAATAATAAGAATTATGGTTTGTTTTCAATGTTCTTTTAGTGTGCAAACAATCAAGAGAAAGAGAAGGTGATTCGACCTCTTAATTGTGTGAAAATATTGGACTAATCTAATCATGCTTTTGCAATGCAAGGAAAAGAACAAAGAATATAAATCAAACAATAGATAGGATCATGCCTCCTTCATGTATATAAAATTGATAAATCCACTTAAAAATTTCATAAGTTTTGTATTTTTGAAAATATATTATATATAATGAAATGAAACAAGCAAACAATGTAAACAAAAATCTATAAAAAAAAATGAAATTATGAATGTATATAATGTCCTTGTACCCTCAATAGGAGTAAGAATTAAACCTCTCGCTTGACAATATGATGTTGAAGTATCTCCTTAGGATGAAGGATAAGAATAAACCCAATCAAAGTGTGAAGAGATATATTCTCAAAACCACCATGAAATGCAATCACCAAGCTCAAAATAAAAGAGGGAAGACTCAAACCAATGAATGAATTCTATGAACAATAGCTACAAAACTTGCTTAAAAAAGAGTGATGCTTAAAATAAGAAATTGAAAGAAATCAAAGAGTGTGTGGGAGAAAACATACAAAACATAGTGGTAAGTCTTTGATGAAATAATAATCAAAATCCATAGAGTTTTAAGAGACTAAAATAGGAGAAGGATAAAACTTTTATGCCTAACTAGCCATTATAGAGAAATGTCATTGTTGCCCATCATTATAGGGTACAATGCCCTCCTTTTTCTAACATAACTATGGGTTTTAATCACTTGATGTTCATAGAAGGAAATAAGCAAATTGCACGCATTAGGATAAAAAGGAAGACTATGCATTATAGGAAAAATGGATAATTAGTATTTATGCTACACATAAATGTGATAAGTAGATCATTGTCAAAAGAGAAAAAGAGAAGGATCAAAGTTGACCAATAAAGATGAGTAATTTTGATGCTAAAATGATGTCATTATGACACTAATACATTGCAAAATGATGTCATTATGATACAATAACAACGCAAAAAAGATAATCACGTCAACAAATTGACACTAAAATGATGCATAAATGAAATAACATGATGCTTAGAAGATGCAAAAGTTTCATAATTTGATGTTATTTTAACACTAATTAGACAAACTACATTGCGAAAAGAACTCTAACTAGATTAACAATGATGCTAATATGACACATAATGACTATAAGGTTATGCAAAGACATGTTTTTAACACACAAAAAAATGCAAACATGGCTTTGGAAAGTTGTTTTTCAAATATTATCAACACAATAGAGACATGAAGTCGACTCAAATATTTCTCTACGTCTTAATATTTGTTGCTAAAATGATGCTTCAAGGAGCGTGCTTTGAAAAAAGTGACTCAAATCATATGGAAAAGACGACATCCCCACATGCATCACATTTTGTGCCATGCAAATTTGATTTTTTTACAAAAAAAAATGCCTTGTGATGTGACATGGCTAAATGCGACATGCCAATCTTGTATTGTAGTAGTGTTGTTAATCCCCATCCTATGTTCCTTCAAACTTATCTTTGTTTCACAATACAATACAAAGAAGTGATTTATTGAAACGTATTTAACATGTGACACTAAAACAAGGAAGATATAAACAATATGTGTTATCCAACAAATGCAATAAATATGGTGAATTCGTAATTACATAGTGCACCAACAAAAGAAAAAATTTAGAGCTCAAACTCCATGTAAAGAAATCTTCCTTTGAGAACTTTGAATCTTCCCCAAACCCATGTCCATGCCTTCAATAGGAAATAGTCTTGGCACTCCAAAATTTACTTCTCTTGCAAAGCATGCAATTGTTTCAATCGCAATTGAAAACCATTGCAAATTGGTTTGAAGTGATTTAGCTATAAGAAATAAAACTATGAAAAATCGTTTGCAATGTAAATTGGTTTGAAGTGATTTAGCTATAAGAAATAAAACTATGAAAAATTGTTTGCAAGTACCCCACCTAGCTTCATTTCTTCACCATTAACTCGCAAAAAAAACGCATGCCAATACAACATAATATCCCCTCATCCTCAAGTCAGGTTTTCATTAAAGACTATTCGATCATATTTCTAAGGATGAATAAGATTAAGTTAATGTGTCTTGCATCAATCAACTTCAACAATTGGCAGACATGTGTTCACCCTTGCCCCTAATTCCTCTTCAACTGCATATATAAGAAATAAAACTATGAAAAATCGTTTGCAAAGACCCCACCTAGCTTCATTTCTTCACCATTAACTCACAAAAAAAACACATGCCAATACAACATAATATCCCCTCATCCTCAAGTCGGGTTTTCATTAAAAACCATTCAATCATATTTCTAAGGATGAATAATATTAAGTTAATGTGTCTTGCATCAATCAACTTCAACAATTGACAGACATGTGTTCACCCTTGCCCCTAATTCCTCGTCAACTGCATATATGAATGCCTCTTTAACTATCTATGTTTTGAGAAGGGATGTTGAATACCCATAAACATTTCATGGTTGAAGTTTTCCTCCACATTTTTTAAAGTAACCAACAATCTATGCGTGATCATTTTTATAAGTATGTTTGATATTTTTATTTTTAATGTTTAGAAAAAATAGAAACTATAACATTATCAAAATAATAAAAAAATTCTTAGTCATATATCATGATATGATTATTGAGAATTATAATTTCATAATTAAATTAAAATAATTCGTAATTAATCAAACTAAAATAAATTCATGATTTTATAAATTGGGGAGTATTTAAAATAGTTGGTACTTAATCTTAAGAATATGTAAAGATGGAAATTGAAAATCCAAATCATCTTTAAATTCATGAGTTTCTATTAATAAATAAGACTTATAAATAAAATATTTTCACTTATTGACATAAAAAATTTAACATATTTAAAAATTAAGAGAAAATTTAAGTTTTGTTCATGTTTTTATTAAATTTTATTTTAATTCTTAATATTTTTGTTAATATATTTAAATTTGAGAAGGGGAATGGTGTGTCAACCTTTACAAGCCCCTTCATCAATCACTTTAAGAATTGATCATCATATATGGATCCTAAGGTATTTGACTTGGGAAATAAGGTTATTCAATTACTATTGAGACATATTCATATGCATGAATTCATTATAATGCTGTTATAGAAGGTGAAGGATGTCGAACTCGATCAAACTTAAAGTGTAATTAGACATCTCTATAGATGAATTATGTGTGATTGGATTGCATATATATGAGGTTTCTTGTGGATTAATATCTAAAGAGAGATATCCAAATGCATACTTTCAATATGGTAAGATGATCATCTGAATTTCCTAGATGACTCATCAAATGTCACTCAATAAAAAGTTGACAACATCCATTGAACCCAATTTATAGGGACAAAGAATGGAGACTTAAAAATGACAAATTGTGAAGGAGATAACTCTAAATGAGACAATCATTAATGGTGACCTCTATGATTAGCTAATTAAGGAATTTATTGGTATACCAAAGGATTTTGATGTCAATATATTTTTTTAGTAAATAGACATTCTTGTGAGTATGAAAACTAACAATGGGATAAATATATACACATGAAGCCATTTTGGTATATTGCATCCACAAGTCACCATTTTGATATTCCACACTTATATAGGAGGGATCCCAAGCTCTCAAAGCCTTGAGGTGTTCAATATTCAATAAAGCGATTTTTTCTTATTTTTTTTTTATTTTTTTTCCACCCTCATAACAATGGAAAAAGACAATTAGGAAGCAAATCCTCAAATTTTGGCATAAGAGGAGGAAAAAAGGGTAGATCCCACAGTGTTGATTGGTGTCGCATGATGAGCTCTCAATAATAAGTCAAATCAATTGTGACACGAAAAATATTCAACACTATGTGGCATATATTTCTAACTAGGTTCACCAAGCTCATTTTAGTATGGAAACTAATTCTTGTCAAATGCTAATGGATATATGAAAACTCCCAACTTATATCAAGGGCATTGTGGGGGAGTCTACCAAAGTCAACTTTGGTATGGATATTGTGGACAATTCTAATGAAGCCACCTCAAGGAAGGAAGAATCATCATCTGATGAGGTTAATGAAGATGAAGTAGCACCAACTGAATCTCAGGAGGATTGAAAGTAGGTTGAGATGGTTAAGGAAGCTCTAGAGTAGACCCAAATGACTAGTCTTGAGATCAAAGGAGATTGTATGTTATGGGTTGTTGTAAACCTCTCAATTGTTTACCTTGTATGACTACCTTGGCATCTAATTCTACATTTTTTTCCAATTAAGTCTCTAACTGAGAGAACACTCTATTGTTGAGATGATTTACTACTACATGGGGATCCTTAGACTAATGCATAACCCTCCTCGTAACCCTACGAAAATAGGTAATTTCACATGGAGTGCATCTACAAGTTTGTCTATGTCCTTCTATATTGAAGAAGGAAGAATTCCATACTACATAAACACTACGAGAACCAATAAATAAAAACCCCATATACCTAGAATTGAAATAACCAAAAGCCACAACTCCACTACCAGTCCTAAAAACCCAATTCTTAACAAAACCACAAAGTGAAATAAGATAGAAAAGAGCCAAAAGCCAAAAAGGTGAATGCACCACTTAAAATACCACAAGAATACATAAACAATGCCTTCAATGAAAAGTCAATAAAAACATAAGTCAATTTTAATTCTAAATGAACAATGAAAAGTTCCCACCTATTGAGCCCATATTTATACTTCATATTTAAAGTTAAAATTAATCTTTTAGTGGATATTAGTTGACATGTCCTTTACTACGATGGATTTATGTACATTGGTATGATAGTTTTGGTGATGATTACATATGTGTTTCCATGTGACTAAAGAGATATATGTTCGCATTATTAATCCATTTTAAAATTAAAATAAAATATATAAATATATCTTTCGATGACATATGTTTTTCCATGTGACTAAAGAGATACATGTTCTCATTATTAATCCATTTTAAAATTAAAATAAAATATATAAATATATCATTATTGTGCTTTATGATCAAAGTCATCATAGAGAGAATTAAAATATGATTGCGTGTTGCTGGAGCTCTCAAACTATATTGACTTTAATCCCTTTTGTTTAAAAAATATTTTTAACACTAAACTTTGGTAAATTGAAATTTTTTATATTTTTAAAAGTTGGAAAAATATGTGATTAAAAGAAAATTTTGAAGAAAAATATTTTGGGTTGACTCATTTCGGGTTCAAACGGCTAGTCCTCTTGGGTTGGTGGTGGACAACTGTATCAAGTGTTTTGGTGTGGGTTGTAAAATTTTATAGTAGCTTAATCGTATCGAGTGTTGTGGTGTGGATTGTAAAATTTTATAGTAGTTTAATTAATTATTTGTTCATTTATATTTACCAATTGTTAATCCAATCATGTTAATCCAATCATTCAAATTTAATGTGATTTTGTTGTTTTTTATTTTTTGTTGTACGAGAGTGATTATTAGTCCCTACCGTAGGTATAGAGGGACTATAGCGATCGATAAATCCTTGACCTGGCATTAGCTTGTGCGTTGACCAGAAATATTTGCCTATTATCTATTGTTGAAACAAGGGACGTGAAAACATCGATTTTTATATAATAAAAAGTATCATGTTTGTCAATATCTGATTGCACAAAGGATTGGAGGTCTTATTTCCGCCTTCGCTATTCCCAATGTAAAATATGTTTGCATTTCCAAAGTATTTGGTAGTATATGGTCATTTTTGAATCATAAATTTTGTTGTGCATTCATCGAACGTGGATTAACGCTACCATTAATTCGAATGTTTGTTTTAGCATTTTATGCTAGGTAAATTTATGGAAATGTTTGATATGGTGGCATATCCAAAGTATGGCTTTGCAATACATTCTCTTGTGTTCGAACTATTGTTACAAAAAATATATGAATTTATTTGGGATACGTCAGAGACCTGCCACATTGAATTTTATTCTTAAATGTTTACAGTGCATTTCTGACAGACTTAACTGTTTACCTAACAGGCTTGGTAGTGTTGAATGGTTACTTAACAAGCTTGTTACAAGACATTTTCTTCCATTTTTTAAATTTATATGCTCCAGGGGCATTGCTGGTTCACTGGTCCATGCTTGTTTTTTTCATGGCACTGATTTCTTATTTGCATGTTCTCGTTGTTCTTGCTTGCCTGTTCATGTTGTTGCAGTTTGCACGTTTGGCTTTCTGCAGCCGTGATTGGAAGAGCCTCGTTCCTGGGGGGGTGGTTGTTGCTTGTTCCTTTCTTCGTTGTATGTTGTTTATTGTTGCTTGATTCGACTTTGCAGGGTTCCAGTCCTGCGCCTGCACTTGGGCCTTTTGGTTCTTTTTGGCTGGGTTCTTACTTGGTTCTTTTTCTTGTTTGCCTAGGGTTTGCAATGTTGGGATGCTACATCTGTGGTTGGATCTCTGGTTACATTTTTTTGCACTTCGGTTTGCATAGAATACTATTAAGATAAAATAACAGACTAAAGAATTGCAGGCAATGTAAATTGCATCTGTTACGCGTTGAAATAGAGTTTGTCGGCTTGGAAATATATTTCATAGTTGCCGATGCGTTTTTCATGGATTATGTGTTACTATGGTTTCATAGTTATGAGAGTGCCTTTTACTATGTGTGTGGGAGATATAGTTGTTCTCTGCCTTTTACTTTCCTGTTGCAAACTGCGTTTGACTCTAGTTTGTCACGTTTCTGTGGTCATTCTGAGCGACCGCCATTCAGTTGCGTACTTAGCCAGTTTTATGGACGCAGCTTCACGAATAGGTTCTATCGAACTATGACAGGTCGTGTTCGGTGTATACATTAGCTTTTCTGAATTAGTTTTCTTTAAAAGAAGGCCTCATGGACAGAAGAGAATGCAATTTATGAAATTATAGGTTTCCTGGACATCATAGGTTAATGATCGCGGCCTCTGGGGCTGGTGGGCTGAAAATTGGGCTTAGTAAAATAAAATAACATAGTAAAGAATTGCAGACGATGTCAATTGCATCTGTTACGCTTTGAAGCATATTTTGTCGAGCTCAAAATATATTTCATAGTTGCCGATGATTTTTCCATGGATTCTGTGTTATTACGGTTTCATACTTATGAAATTTCCTTTTGTTGTGTGGGAGATATAGCTCTTCTCTCCCTTTTACTTTCATGTTGTAAATTGTGTTTGACTCTACTTTCTCGCGCTTCTGTGGTCATTCCAAGAGACTGCAGTTCAGTTACATCCTATGACAGGTCATGTGTGGTCTATACATTAGCTTTCCTGAATTAGTTTTCTTTAAAAAAAAAACCTCCTGGACAGAAGAGAATGCAATGTATGAAGTTATAGGTTTCCTAAACAACATAGGCTAATGATCGCGGGTTCTCGGGGTGGAGGGATGAAAATTGGGCTTTTGTTCTTCCGTGCCCTACAAATAGCACGAAGAGTTTTGCGATCATTATGACCTGCCGTCGTTCGATTGCATAGTTAGCCAGTTTTATGGACGCAGCTTGGTTGTAACAAACCTCCTGTTTCGTACAACAACAAACCTCTCATAACAAGTGCAAATTTTTTTTTTTTGTGTGTGTGGGTGTGTACAAGGGTAATAAAGACATTATACTCTGTGTCGCAACACGACGATGAACATGACGCATGCAACTGCGACAACAACATAACGACCTAAGACGCACATCAAGCATCTGGAAGCAAAGAACAACAATCAACCGATGAAAAAAATAAGACTGACTACATGCCCGTCCTACCCTGCAATGGTTAGGACCTCCAGGACACATAAGCAACGCTCAAGCCCAGGTTCCCATCGATTTTGACCATTTAAGGTCTCAGGGTTGACGACTGTTCTGAGGAACAAGGAGGTGTCTACATCCCCTCCCAAAACAACAAGTCCAAGCCGACTAAGCTAATGACAACGTCAAGATCGTCCAGGACACCTTCTCCCACTTAAAAATCAAAATTTCATAAATCCTTCAAGAATATTTAAAGTCGACCTTAATATAGTCTTTTACATAAATTAGACATTGAAAAGTTGTATTTACGCCCATAATGGAAAACTATGTTATCTTAAATACAGTAGCATATTATACACACTTACACTCTAACTGTTACAGTAAGGGAATCTAATGAAGGTATAACTTTGACTACATACTTCCAATAAAAATCCAAATCTTAAAGGTTTTTAAAAATAATTAAAAGGGTATTTTATTTAACATAAAAATTGACATATCTGACATTAGAATCTAATGATAACTTTAACTTGAAATCTCACCTCCAATAAAATCTTATATCCTTTTTAATAATATGTAAAGATAACCAAAGTATTTTACTTAGGACGAACATTGGTATCGCAATCAACGGTAAAACTAAGTCTATTAGAGGATAGCCTTAAAACAAATTCATTTGCGCAATTCTAAATTACAAGTGTCAACAGAGTACCATCTAAATCAACATATAAAGGAAATTACTAAGCAAGTCTAAATCTTCGATTGGAATAATAATTAAAAATATAATTAATCATTAATTGAAATCTAACTACCCTGTCTAAATTATAAACTAGCCATTCATTATAAACTTGCAATATTTTTAAATTGGAAATGAATGAAGCATGTACCCAACACCACATAAAGATGACAAAGGCAAGGTATAAAAATAAAGAATTTGTAATTGCAATATTTTTAATTAGAAATCATTACATCAACTATCCATCAATAATTAAAAATAAAACTGTCGGCCACTGAATCTTGAAAACAGTTTTTCAATTTCACAAATAAAGAAAAATGTGAGATATTCTAGTGTGGTAAAGACATTCCACAAATTTTGAAAACACCTATTCAATTTAGAAGAATATCCATGAAAGGTAATTTGAAATGTTCAATTCCTCATTCGAAATTTATTCACGGCAAATGTGGCTTGCTTAGAAGAAAATAAGTGGTAGTTATTGTCTAAAAATAAGTGGCAGTCATCAAGGGAGGGCGGTTCAATGCAAAATCGAACGCGGTTACGCGGTTGAAGGGAAATCATAATTACTCTGTTCAACGCAATTAATTGGTATTATCAACGTTGACCAACTAATCAATATCATTGCCAAAAATAACAGAAAGTTGATAGCACTAGGGAGCCGATTATACTCACCGTCAGGTAAAGGCAAGGAAAACGCAGTCATCAAGGGGCAACTTGCTGTGCCACACATCTGCAAACACCGTCTACATTAAAGGGAAAACGGGGGTCCTTAACATCAACCCAACTATGTTTTAAAGGAAAAATCGTGGTAAAATATGCAACACACAGTCATCACAATTCGTAAATGCCAGTAGATTCATCTGCGTTGGCCAGAATTAAAGTCGTGGTAAAAACAGCTAGCTCAGGAAGGCGGTTTAAGAAAAATTGTGGGCGTCCTGATGAGTGGCAAAGGCGGTCCTTTACACAGAAAAATTGTATGCTTTAACCAGGCAAAATCGCATCCTCTAATCAGGAAAAACATTGTCATCCTTGTGGGCATTTCATGGTTTTGGTTGCAGGCAGTAACAGGGAGGAGTAATACCCGTGTGACAGTACAAATGTGGTCAAATTCAGTGGTAAATATCGTGGTGTAATCGGTGGCCAACAATAGACTATCAGTTGTGGTCGAAATTCTAACAGTTTACTTATTAATAACATCGTTGGTCAATCAAGCTACCAGTCTACCATTTATGAAATCACCATTCAGCCTTACGCTGTCAAAATTAGTAGGTTATCTATTATCATATATAAATTCGCTATCCAATGTAATTTATGTGATGAAAAACGTTGTAAAAAGAATGAAAGTTGTTCGTTCAAACATCTATTCATTGTCTAAAAGTTCGTTGTCCACATCAAGTGTCCATCCATTAACACATAATACACCACTATTTACACAGCATAACCACCTCTGTCGACAACTAAAAATGCTACCCGAACTCAGCATCTATGCATGCATTCAAGGGTGATTCGTTGGGGGATTCAAGAGTAAATCTCGTGCATTCAGGGTAACCAATTATTGTCTTTCAAGAGTAAAATGCAGCAGTAAGTAAATTAAAACATGGTAACTCTAGGATTAAACGTTGGTCTATTGGTCATATTCACAGGGAGATTAACATTCAGAAATCAATTTGCTGAATTTAACAATCAATTTATTGTGATTAACCATTCATCAAATGCCCAGAAGTAAAATTTTATTAACCAAATCACCCTGGCAGTCTAGGACGAAGGGCGGGTAGCTTTGTCAAGCACCGGGCAGCAATCGAAACAACTTACCAAAAATTTAATACAAGGGTTGGCTGTGCAAATTCGCCCCCAAGTCAATGAAGTGCAGTCGAAGGAGGGACAATCGCCAGGCAACAACAAGATATAAAAAAATTTCGAGTTGAAAGAAGACTTTGTAATCAATCAAACTTGGTAGGGTTAGATAAACACATCAGGGCGTAAGACAAAAATTAGCCAAGGAAAACAACAGAGGTAGACAGATCATGGGATCGTCCTTCGCTCATCATCCTCGCACAGAAAAGCAGGGCGTTGAGATCCATAGGTCTTTTAATGCTAAGGCGATGACCGTAGATTAGGCTCCTGGCCGACTACTCAGGCAAGGACTGGTGAGCTAGGGATGAAGGCTAACAAATACGAAGGTCACAATCCACCCAGGAAGTGGTCAAGACAAGTGGGAAAACGATGGCCATAGGAGACAACAACCATTGAGCTAGGCTAAGAAAAGTTACATTCATCTTTTAAAACATCAGTTTACTTCTCCATTAAATAAGCAGAACCAAGCATAAGTCCTAATATATTCTACCATACATAATGAAAATAGTGTACCGTTGCCTGATCGTCCACTCCGAATGACGTCCCCCGCGCTCCGTGCAACTCCCGCTCGCCGACCGTCGAGACTTCACCGGTACCTCCCAGCCAATGCTAGGGGTACTCTTCTTCCCCCTTAGCCCCCTGAGCCGCAAAGAGACCACACACACTATCTGAAGATCTCGTCTAGCTCCCAGTTCGCCTCGCAAGGTCAAGCTACCACTCATCTCTGAGCTGGGTATCCCAACTCCCACAAGTAAATCAGTCAAGTAAATATTTCTGCGGCGTAACATTACGCAAACAGAAGATCCCCCTTCCTCCTTCTCCTTCCCTCATTTTATAGAGTTTCGAACTTCCTTTCTTTTCTAAAATCTCATTTAATTAAAGTTTTAAAAATAAATTCCTAAAAATTCCTCTCCGTACAAGTGTCACCCATCCCCTTCATTCCTCCATTATTTAATTTCTTTAATTAATTAATTATCTTATTTCCCTCACCCACCTAGAGTTACTCCTAGAATCACTCCTAGGTGTCCCCAAATTCCCTTACAGGTTTTAAAGGCTTTCCCTATTATGAAATTGTTAATTCAGTTTAAAATTAGAAAGCTCTTAAATGTAGATTCTTTACTAAGTTGACTTCCCACTTTTTCCCTTAAGTTCCCCTTTTTCCCTTTTTATGTTACCTCTTTTCCCTAGTTTTCTATTTTTTTATTTTCCCTCCTTCCCCTTTTTACTTAGAACTAAAAAGGCAGGAGTGGAATTTAACCCCTTTTCCCTTTTATCATTAAATTAGTATATTTTAAATTATCAAAAAGATAAAACAATTAATTCCCTCTTTATATTTTATAACCACGGATTTTATTTTTTTATGAATAAATTAATTTCTTACTCCCTTCATGTTACAAGATTTTATGAAGATCATAATTATCATTTAAGTTGTTTTTATTTTAATAATTATTATTTATTTAATTAATTATTTTCTTTTTTAAAGGTAGACTAAATTTTACCACTAGCATAATTTAGACTTAGACCTTAGATTTTGTACCGAGCGACAATTAATTAGGGAAATTGTTTTTTTTTTAATTACTTAACATGTTATTTGTCTTAGGGTCATCTAGGTTCATCCCTCTATCATCAACAACGTGACGTGCCCTTCAGGGCACACTAGGTGCTCCAAGGGTGCCACTCGCCTCATCTATTCCTTTGCACGATGTGCCCTTCAGGATGCACTACATGCTCCAAGGGTTCCACTCGCCACTCTCCATTTTTCTTGCGCGAAGTGCCCTTCAGGACGCACCATGTGCTCCAAGGGTGCCACTCACCTCTTAACTGACTTGGTAGACATCAATAACCCCTGGAGTCAATACTCCGCCAGGTGAACTTGTGGGAGACTAAGGGCCTCTAAGGAATAAGGCCCCCGCCTTATTGTGCGCCCTTAGAATCATCGTGAGCGACTGTCGCAGTCGGCCCTCACGACATCGTGGGTCCTCTCGAACTAGGTAATCGTTAACCTACAGTTCGAGCCACGGCGGGAGTGCTAGTAGGCTGTGGCAGGGCTGTTTTCCACACCTCTCGCTCAACATCTCTAGTAGTCATGCGTGACCCCTTTACTCCATATGTGAGTCTGGTCGGCAAGCTATCGTCAGCCTGGATCATCAACAAATCATGTCAGAACATATCCATATCATACCATCTAATCAGATGCACTAATGTCACAGTAAAACAATCAAACCCCAATGGTATACTCCCTAACTCGATCCGAAGTCCAAGGGGTTCCATCGATGCCTTTGCATCTTTGAGGTCCAAAATCCTGCACACTCAGTAAACCAAGTCATAGCACCTGTCCATGTCAATGCAGTAAAACAACTTGTCATTAATCCCATAATGCCTCATAATCAAATCAAAAGTTTTAATAGCATAATAATCCGGATCACTTGCGAGCAAGTGTCTTTAAAGAATAAGTTCTCTCAGTGTGCCAGAGTGGGATGTTACATTGGCAGATAGGTGGTATCGAACTATGGTGTATACATTAGCATTTCCGACTTAGTTTTCTTTAAAGGAAGGGCTCCTGGACAGAAGACATTGAAATTTATCAAATTTTAGGTTTCCTGGACAACATAAATTAAACATAGGAAATATGTAATTTTGTAAAGTAGATATATAAAGCATGCACGAAGTCGTCGTCCCATACTTAGCCAGTTTTTTCATCGCGGGTTCTCAGGGTGGGCGGCTGAAAATTGAGAATCGGAGAATTCCCCGATATACAAATTGACCATCGGACTTGCGGACTATTTGAATTTGAAGGCCATCATGTCCAAAAAAATTAGCATTGTCGAAATAGTTTACTTTACGTACGTCGTTTTACATACCTTGGTGGACAAAAAAACACACAAAAAAAATAGTAAGCATTTTTTGGATCGCGGGTTCTCAGGCTGGCGGGCTCTAACTTCGGCCACTATTGTTCTGTGTCCTACAAATAGCATGGATAGTTCCACGATATACAAATAGACAATCATACTTGCGGACTATTTGAATTTCAAGGGCTCATGTGCAAAAAAAATAGCATTCTCGAATTACTCTTCTTTACGTACATTCTACATATGCTCGTCAACAAAAACTGAAAAATAATAGTAACGTATGTTACATAGGGCTTTAATAATTGGAAAGCTCAAGGAAATTTCCCATTAAAATAAATAGACAGGCTAATATTCAACCCTTGTTTTTTATTTTGAACAGGCAGGGAAAGATGAAGACTCAAACGCAACGTAGTTTCGCGGTTATTATATACTCAATTCACATTCTCGCTATGGCTTTTGCCAATGAGTTGTCCATCATATATGGACCTCCTTCTAAGTTTTCAGATGTTTTTTCCCCTTTACTCAAATAATAAAAATGTCATTGAATTTGAAGAACATTGAGTACTAAAGTGCCTTACCTATGAAAGCGCCTTTTTGCCAGCATTTTGAATTTGCGAATTTTTCTTTTTTACTTCTGCAGTTTTAGTTTTTCTTAAAAGCTTCAGCATAGTTCACGAAGGTGTCGCCCACAAAGGGCTTGACGTCATGTCCCTCTTTAATATTGTGAATTTCGAAATGATGGGCTTTAATAACTAAAAAGATCGAGGACATTTCCCATTAAAATGAATAGACAGACGAATATTATGGGATCTGACAATTTCTTTTTACCTGCATCTTGAAGTTGCGAAAATAGTGGGGTTTTTTTTTTTTTTTGCAGTTCTAGTTTTCTCAAAAGCTTCAGCATAGTCCACGAACGTGTCGCTCAGAGAGGCCTTCACGTCATGTCCCTCTTTAATATTGTGCATTTTGAAATGATGGGCTTTAATAACTGGAAAGCTCGAGGACATCTGCCATTAAAATGAATAGACAACCGAATATTATGGGATATGGTAATTTCTTTTTGCTGCATTTTGAATTGGCGAAAATACTTTTTATTTTATTTTTTTTGCTTGTGCAATTTTAGTTTTCTTAAAAGCTTCAACATAGTTCACGAACATGTGACCTACAGAGGCCTTCATGTCATGTCCCTCTTTAATATTGTGCATATCGTAGATGTCATATTTGAGAATCTGCTCGGATATGAGAATTTTAATACGTGCTGCTAGTCACTATTCAGTGTACATATTCAAAAAGATTGACATTAATAACTAAAAATATCAAGAACATGTGTCATTAAAAGGAATCAACACAAAATGTATGGAGGACCATCCAGCCTTGCTTTTAAATACTTATTGTCATTTCTCTCTATGATCAAAGAGTTGCGGTTTAGGGTGCCTTCGTTCTAATGTTCTTGGTCATGGACATGTAAGACAACTTAGAGATGCAATCGAGGGGCAGATAAAAGAAGAGAGACTGGTTTTATGTGACATGAGCTTTGAGTAAAAAAAAAGGTCTATTATACAAGAGAAACTCAGAGAGGACGAAAAAAAAAAACAAGTATGTTTGGTGTTCTCCCTGGGTTCGATGCTTTGGTTGGTTGAAAAGGCTACCTAGAAATTTTTTTGTTGAACTTCTTTGTTTTATTGTTGGGAATTTTAATGGATTTTTAGGTCACCTGCAAGATAGTTCTTTGTTTAAGTATATAGCTTCTTCCAACAACACGGATTTGGCCACTGTATCGAATTGTAGAGATCGCACAAGTATTTATCTTCCTCAGAGGCTGGTAACAGAATCTATATGGGTGGATAAAATGACATATTATCACTACAAGAGTTTCTATTTCATACTTTGATGACCTGCATGTGGCTCTAGTAGCCGACTTGACAGAAATCCATGTTCTTTGTCAAAGTTTGTTCGGTTTCCTCTAGATGTAGTTGCAGAGTCCACATATTAGGCGTCACCTCCGAACATTCCAGACCTTTCTGTGGGCCGTCATACCTCGCCCGCTATGAGGAAAGATATATTCTAATGCATTATGGTGCATTATGTAGCATTTGATGCACTTGCCACACCTCATCTACCCGAAGAATTTATGTACCTCAACAGATTTGCATTTTGCATCTGGGCTGGACGTTTCTTCCAATTTACTGTAATAAAGAAAATAAGTTCCACATACAAATCCTTAGGCAGGCTTCTCAACCAAACAGACAATCGAATACAGGGAGAATACCAGTCACTATATACTTGAATTTTTTCCCTTGCCTTAACTGTTGTGACATAAAACGAATCCGTTCACTTTGAAATCGGCTTGAATCACATTTCTAAGTTGTCTCGGATGTGAATGATCAATAAAATTGCAAAGAAAACATCTTAAACCCCAACTTTTCGACCGCAGAAGGAAATTAATACTTGACAAAGAATGGAATGTTGAATAAGCAGCCATTGCAAGAAGGACATATCTGGAAGAAACAAGGTATTCAAAAAACTGGGATAGATGTACATCACAGCACCAATTAAGTACAAAACCCAAAATTGATATTCAACTCGTTTTTTACGAATAAAGAGTTTGAACGTCAAGAAAAGTGTGAAGAAGCTTCATCAATGTACAGATATTTGATTGGTCGACGGCAAGCAAAATTGCAATCGTTGTCGCAAATAGCCTCAGTTGTATTTTGTGACACATCTTATTTGAATATAGAATAATTTTGGTTTATTTCTTAATAGTATTTTCCAATTTCTGGTATTTGTTTCAATTGTATTTTGTACCTTCTTCCCCTGTGTCGTTAAACATGAAGGACAAGATTTTCTTTGTGCTTCTCACTACTTGAATCTAAATAAAACCCAGTCTGTTCTTTCTTTACATTTTACATTTAAAAATACTTTTTCATAGGCCATACTTATGTGGTGACGGCTCTGTATTTAAAGAAAGAAATTGGAGGACCCATCATGCTCCCATTCTTCAGGTTCCGTAAATAGATTGAATTCATGAGTTACAACAAGGCAGCTGAACTGTTGACGCAATGTTCCTGTGAAGTATGTTGGATAAATTGCAGCTTGCTCTATTTGATAATATCCGAGCATATATACTAATATCAGTACTATTGGAAAAAATATAGAAAACTTCCTCTTCGGCAAAGCTTAGGTAGTTATGTTTGGGTTTGCGGTATTAAACAAATATGTCCAGTGTTATGTCATATACATCTTGCAGCCTAAGAGTTCCGTAGTTTGCAATTTATGCTTTAATTACTTAAAGTCACAAAAAAATTTGATTGCCTTTAATTTAATTTAGATATTGATGTTTATGGAGAGTCGTCGTTTGTTGATGTCATTGCAACGAATACAAGATGAATAGATGATAAGGAATTTATGTCGTTGAGACCACAATGCAAATTCATGTTCCTTGTTGCACTATGTACATCTTGCAGTCAAAATTTTCCTGGTTTCAATGAAATTTGCGAGCCGAAGAGCATCTTGCAAATTGGGAGATCATTTGCATTTGAAACAGAAACAATCCATTAATATATATTAGTATGAATACTATTCAGATAAATACGAAAACTTTCTCCATTGATAGATACTAATATGGATACTATTGAAATAGATATCAAAACTTTGTCTTGGCCAATACTTAGCCAGTTATCTGGACACCAGGCCCTGGGTTCGCGATATCCAACACCTATGTCCCCTGTTTCGTCATATACATGTTGCAGGCAAAGAACTTCAGTGATGTGCACTTAATGATTTTACTAGTGAGAAGCCAGCAGAGGTTCAAAAACATTGCCATTAATAAATAGAAAAAAAAAAAAAAAAAAGTTTTCCTGACTCTCAGATACTTATCTCTTTTCCCATTTTGCTTTTCTCGTTCATTATGGCTTTCTAGTTTTATACTTAGTCTTGTTTCTATGTACGGAAGGCTGACATGTTTTCATCTCCATCTATATCCTCGCAAGACGGATCTCACCGACCACTGTTCCATTCCATACTTAGCCAATTTTATGCCCGTCGCTGCAGGGTCGGCGCTTGCGAGCCCAGCTGCTTATTGTTCCACTATATACACCTTGCACTGAAAACATATGTGATCTACAATTCTACCGTGGGTTCCTCGTATACATTAACTTAGTTCAAAGTATCTGCTGCTGATATGCATACCTAGCAACTTCATGTCCTTCCTGACATACATCAACAATGGTCTTACCAGTGACAAGTGGACATAGTGGTACGAAAGATACTTCCATGATCTGCAATTCATGCCTTAACATCTCCATCTATATCCTGGCATGATGAATCCGACCGACTGCTATTCCTTTTCATACATAGCCAATTTGATGTCCGCCACTGTGGCGATGCCGCTTGTGAAACGAGCTGCTTATCGTTCTGCTATATATATCTTGCACTCAAAACATCTGTGATCTACAAGTCCACCGCGGGTTCCTTGTATACATTAAGTCCATTCAAAGTATATGTTGTTGCTTTCCATCCCCAACAACTTTGTGTCCTTCCTCATATACATCAGCAATGCTCTTACTAGTGGCAAGTGGACACAGTGGTACGAAAGATACTTTCGTGATCTGCACTTTATGCGTTAACTGGTGAGAACTTGATAGGCATTCACAAGCATTTGCATTAATAAGAAAGCACTAGATGTTCTTCTGCGAGATACTTGGTTCTTTTTCCCTTCTCTTCTTCCTGTGTATTATCTAGAATTCCACTGCGAACTTCTCCATCCTTTTTCCCTTGTTTTGTTCCTGTGTATTATGGGACTATAAAATATGGACATGATATTTTATAGAACATGTACAAATTCTACATTCCATACCTAGAGACATTTTGGATCACGGGTTCTCGGCCGGCCGGCCGGGCTCAAAATTGGGCCTCCATTGTTTTGAGACCTACAAATAGCACCCTGAGTTCCGCAATATACAAATTGACAAGCGCACCTGCGGACTGGCTAAGTCAACATTGCACTGTTATTGTTCCATGTCCTCCAAACAACACTCCCAGTTCCGCGATATAGAAATTGACAGACAGAGTGCAGGAATAGCGGGGTGGAGATTGCCATTGTTTACGGATGCTAATCCCTATGAAGTATCTAACAGTATCTAAAAATTTATTTTAGTTTTTATTTTTTCCTTGTATAACAGTATCTAAAAAATTATTTTGAATACTAAAATAGCTCTTAGTAGTGACAACTTGTAACGAAAGATTATTAAGTAAGATCTAATTAAAGGAATAATTGGGGATTAACTAAGTAATAATAATCGAACTGAAGATCACATTTAATGACCTATGACATAAATTTAAGAGATCAAAAAAAAAATGAGATAATAGGAATTGCGTATACAGTAGAGGGTGGCGTATGCAAGGCGAGAAGCCCAAAAATCCCGAGATGATAAAAGTATTAATGAAGGGACGAAGGACGGAGGACGGGGGTGGTTGTGAAGTAAATGTGTGAGTCGGCAGGGAGGAATAAGGGACAGGAAGAGGGGGATGTGCACACCATTCGACAGGAAGGGACCCTCATTAGATCAGTATCCCGTATTGTCAGAATTTCAGGATGTTTTTCCAAATGAGTTACCAGGGTTACCTCCTGAGAGGGAGCTTGATTTTACTATTGAGCTAAAACCTGGTGCAGAACCAATATCCAAGACTCTGTATCGAATGACAGCGTCGGAACTTTGTGAATTGCAAATGCAGTTGAAGGAGTTACTAGACTTAGGGCTAGTAAGGCCCAGTGTTTCACCTTGGGGCGCACTGTTAATTTTTGTAAAGAAGAAGGATGGATCCTTACGACTGTGTATAGACTACAGGGACTTGAACCGTGCTACAGTGAAAAATAGGTACCCAATACCGCGAATAGATGACCTCTTCGATCAAATGAAAGGAGCAGCGGTATTCTCAAAGATCAATTTGCGATCAGGGTATCATCAGTTAAGGATTAAGGAAGGTGATATCCCAAAAACTGCCTTTTGAACTCGGTTTGGACATTATGAGTTTGTTGTAGTACCTTTCGGATTGACTAATGCGCCAGCAGTATTCATGAGCCTCATGAACGGCGTATTCCGGAAATACTTAGATCGATTTGTACAAGTTTTTCTAGATGACATTCTCATCTATTCCAGGAATGAAAGAGAACACGAGGAACACTTGTGAATAGTGTTGTCTTGCCTTAGGGAGAACAAATTGTATGGGAATTTGTCGAAGTGTTCCTTCTTCCAGAAAGAGATCCACTATTTAGGTCATATCATTTCAGGTGAAGGAATCTCGGTGGACCCAGAAAAGGTAAAGGCCATTATGGAATGGCCAGTGCCGAAAAATGCACATGAGGTGAGAAGCTT
>ML791805.1:177629-191947 GCA_009831015.1 Picea engelmannii
AATTGAAGCTGGAAAAGATACACACTAGCCAGAATCCTGCAAACATGTTAACAAAGGGAGTAACCAGGGAGAAACTGAGTTCCTGCTCAGTTTCAGTTGGTCTTCAAGAATGAAGATGAAAATGAGAAATTTTCCAGGTCCAAAAAGGTTCAGAGTCCATCATATACAGCAGCGGTGGAGTTGTTGAGATCAGTCTCCAAGTGGGATATTGTTGGTTGTGGAGCCTGATTATCTTCCTGATTCAGAGGTCCTTGTTTTCAGCCGTGTTTATACCCCATGCAGTATTTACACCCCAGAAGTATGTACTCTCTTCCACGCGGGGGTACCCCCTCTGCGGGGTCCGAGGGGGCTATCCCCCCGGCTAGGGGGTTTGGAGGCAAGCAGGCCCCCGAAGAAAAAATTGCCTTGTAAAAGTATATTGTAATTTCATTGTAAATCTGGACCGTTCATTATAAGTTCGCAGATCTAACGGTAGATATTATGTTAGGGTTTTTTGCCCTAGAAGGCAACCCTCTTTTATGAGGGAAATGTATTGCGGCTATGGATGATGGTGAATATTGTATTCTGAGAGAGGAGACTATGAGAGAAAGAAGAGGAAGTTACAATGGGTTTTTTTGTAGGTTGTGTCCCTTCATTTGCTCGATAATAATAAAGGAAGGACCTGGAAATTTCTCTGGTGGACGTAGCCCACACTAGGTGAACCACGTAAATCTGTGTCTCTCTTGTATTGTGTGTCTTCTGTGTTTTGTTTCTGCATTTGTTTTATTTTATTGCTCTGAGGTCCTGTTTTTCTAACAATTAGAAAATGACCTTTACAACATAGAAATACGGGATGAAACCAACACAACCCCCATGAAAAGCTACATCGAAGAATGGTTCCAAAAGAGAATGGACGGCCTCGTCCAGGAAGGGAAAGAACCGGTCAACAGGACTACAATGCCCATCGACGACAGCAACAAAAACACATCGGCTTCGTAGTAAGTTTATACTTCCATCTTGTTTTGTTTATCAATCCAGTTTAATTCTATGATGTCATCTTCTCTTCTTTATCAATCCACTTATGTCCTCTTTCAATAGAAACTGTAACCAAACACTCTTAACTTCGAATTTTTTCTTTTCATGTCTTCCTCTCTACCACCGTGCACTTCTTTCAACGTTCCTAATTCTTGTACTTATTTCTTTTTATGGCCCGCGGGAGCCCCAATCCCAGTCTATATGACAAACGCATTTAAATTTCCAGAAACATGTAAGAGACATTATTAATTTTTGATAAATTCCAAAGAAACCTGATTCGACAATGCCCTTATTGTATACTAAATTTTGGGTTTCCAAGAACCTTTCTTGTTTGTTCCAAATAAAACTAATTCGGATATGCTACATTTCTTGTCTCCTATTGTATGATAGATTTCTGGTCTTCAACGACGTTGATGTTTTAAATGTTGATGTAATTTCCAGAGATATGTAACAGACATTATTTATTTTATAATTAGTTTGTATTGTATAGTTCTCAACGCCGCTTCTCAATTTGTATATCGTGGAACTCTCCATGTTGTTTGTAGGGTACAGAACAATAGAGACCCATTTTTGAAACCACCAGCAAGAGAAGCACAATCCAAAAACTGGCGAAGTATGGAATGACCCCTCCCTGCATGCTCTATAAAACATGTACAAAGAAAACTAATTCGACAATGCTATATCTTTTTTTTCCAAGAAAAGCCTTAGTTTTAAAGCAAGCTGATTCGGGAAAACATTATTACTATTCTATTGTATAACATACATTAATTTTTTTTAAATTTCTATAGTCCTCAACTCCGCTTGTAATTTTGTATATCGCGGAACTGTCGGTGCTATTTGTAGGCCACGGAACATCAGAGACTCAATTTTGAACCCGCCAATTTCCATAAACATGTAACAAACATTATTAATGTTTGATAAATTACAAAGAAAATTGATTCGACAATACTCGTGATCCAAAAACTCGCGAAGTATGGAATGACCACTCCCTGCATGCTCTATAAAACGTGTGCAAAGAAAACTAATTTGGCAATGCTATATCTTTTTGTCCAAGAAAAACCTTAGTTTTAAAGAAAACTAAACTATGCCTGACATTTTGTATATCGTGGAACTGTCGGTGCTATTTGTAGGCCACGAAACATCAAAGGCCCAATTTTGAACACGCTGGCCCGAGAACCCGCGATCCAGAAACTGTCTAAGTATGCAATGAGGGCTCCCTGCATCCTCTATAAAATCTCTTCCCCATACTTTATAAAACTAGAAATTTCGCATGTATAGAACTAAATATCTACTTTATACAAGTACATATTTTGTATGTATAATTTTTTTGTTTGTGATGAATTTTTATAGTCCGCAACTGCACTAACATCAAAGGCCCAATTTCTATATCGCGGAACTGTCGTTGATTTTTTTATATCGCCAGCCCGACAACTCGCGATCCATTACAAAATTACATATTTCCTATGTATAAAAGTATTTCAATGTATTTCAACTTTCTAGCCACATGTCTGTACTATGTTGCATTTACTCCCATCCCAACCTGGCAGGGACTCCACTGCCATGCAGCCTTGTTTATAATAATATATTTAAATTTCCATAATTATATTTAATGATGTTTTAATATTAATTTATTTAAATAAAAAATATTAAAAAAAATAATACAACCATATATATATATATATATACCCAAGCCTTATCTTATTAATATATGTTTATGATATGATAGGTTTATCAATTATCAATTCATAAATTAATTATGATTACATATATTAATTTTAATTATGATCATATATTAATTTTAATTATGATGAAGGTTGTTCCCTATCCCCTATTCTTTTTGGCATCTATATGGATAGGTTAGAAGATTGTTTGGAGGATGTAGGTTATGTTGGCTTGTTTCTCGTTAGTATAGTCATCATCCTCCTTCTTTACTATGATGATATTGTTCTTATGGCGAAGAGTCCTTATGACCTAGGTAAACAACTAATAACCCTCAAGGACTTCTGCTCTACCATGGGCATGACTATGAACACTGACAAAATGAAGGTTATGATAAGGAAGTGGCTTTATACAAGTATCTTGGAATCGATATCCACGAGAAGCTCAATTGGAACTATAACATTGAAAAAAAGATAAATGGAGGGCGGAAAGCTTATTTCAAAAACAATTGTAAATCAACAGACCTTTGGCTTTGGGATAAAAAGAAACTCCTCTTTCACACTCTTGTCACTCTAGTTATCTTATATGAATGTGAAGTTTAGGGTTGCAGTATATCTAGAGAATCTTGGAGACAGTTAAAACGGATCCAAAAGAATTTTATAACTTATAATCTCAAAATTAAGGGCAATACACCTGTTGAAACTTGAATCCGTTAGGACCGAAAGGACAACCTCACGAGGATGTAAATCCCCCTTTGTTTTTATAGAGGTGATATTCCTCTTTAATTTAAGATTTTCTTGGGAATTCTAGGTATTCAAAATGTGGGACTTAGCAGAAGTTCATTGTAGTAATCAAAGAAATATAAATATTGCAAGAAAGATAAAAGGAAAATTTTTTATTTTCTTTTTTAAAGAAAGTTCCAGAGAAAGGACCATGAACCGAGCACATTCACAGATTTAAAGAAAATAAGAAAAATTTGCTCACATCCATCATAGTTTAAGATAAAGATTTCCGATCACATAAAAATAAAAAGAAGATGATTTGCATTCATAAGAGAACTTTAACAGAGTGGACACATGGGAAACTCAAATAAAGATAATGATAGACCAATCTCAAATACTTTATACTCAAAACTCAGAGTTATAAAGCACAGTCGAAACTGATCCTGAAATAGCTCTCTTGAAATTTCTAAAAACTATATAGTCTGTTACATATTATTTGAAATTTAAAATGCGTTTGTCTTAAATACTGGGATTGGGGCTCCCACGGACCATAAAGAAAATATACACAAGAATGAAGCTTGTAGAAGGAAGATGGTGGGCGGTAAAAGAACAACAAGACCTGGTAAGAAGAAAAGAGAAGTTATTAGTCTTCGGTTAAACCTTTCTATTCAAAGAAGTGGAGTTATTGGATGAAGGAATTAATAAAGAAAGAAAGATGTGATCAACATAAACTTACTATGATGGTCTCTCATGGTTTTCACTTGCTTGTTGATGTCCTTTTATTGTCTTCATTAACGGTTACAGGAACCGTCTTAACTGTTTGTTGCTCCTCGTTGGTCAATTTTTTGATAGCTTTCTTGAACCATTCTTCAATATAACTTTTCATTGGTGCTACGTTCATTTCATGCCAGATTTGTATGTTGAACAAATCTCCCTCCAAGTCTCTCAGATCAAGGGAAATGTCATGTAATGCTTCTTCAATGTACTAATTTTTCACAGAGTAGTCCACTAACCAATTGTCTATGTCGTCCTCATCATATTCAAGTATACCATAGAAATTTTCAACTGACAACCCTTTAAAAATCTCAATTTGTTCTTCAAAATGTTTCTTTGTGAGGAATATCGAGTTGAGAATTAGTTTGGGGTCTTGTACTTCGTTAGTACTCTCGGCTAAGTCTATCTATGTGAGCCTCTTGAATAATTCTTTCCTCTTTGATACAGCTTGGATGCATGCTCGAACAATATTATTTAAGTTTTTAATCTTTTCTTTCCAACACACGTTCAATTGTTTTATTCGGCTTGGGGAGGGAAAATCCTCCTCTCTTCTCCTTAGTTATGTCATGTTGGAAACTCTGTTTCCAAAGGGTAGTACAACATCAAGGTAAAAACATTCATTTTTCAGGTCGTCTTGTAAATAATCATGGAAGGAATGCACCCTCAATCCAAAATAAGCAATGTTTTTCGAAGTTTCCCATGCCTCTATGATCAATGCCATTATTTTCTTAATATTTATTTCCACATAGCTCCTGGTTGATGTAAGTAGGCTTGAGGATCCTTTTAATTTAGCAGAGGGTGTGGTGGGTCCGACTATTGTCAAAGGACTGGAAAGAAGTGGAAGAGGCATTAAGGCGTCTTCCAGTTTCTTGATCCTTTCTTTCAATTTCGGGTTTTCCACTTCAAGACCACCAATGGATTCATCCAGAGCATCCCCGGTTTCTATGTGAATTCTAGAAATATGGGAAGGTTGCATATCTCTTAGGTCAACCTCTTAATGAGATTTTCCTTTCTTACTCTTCACATAACCTTTTTCAATAATCAATTTTTTGGATTCCCTATCAAAGACAACACTCTAAAAAGAAAATGAATCTTCCTCATTGAAGGTCTCATTCTCAATGATTTCCAATGATGAATTTTGATGGGTCGTGTTCCCTGGATGATCCATTGTGGGAAATTTTTTCTCGATATCTGACTCAAGCTCCATATATTCAAGGGAGAATTTTTTGATGTCACTTTCTATGCGGTGGTCTTCTTCCTCTTGCACAACATTTTTTCTCTTTTTTCTCTAAGGAAGCTTGACGAGATCTCATTTTTTCTCGACGGGGCATTCTTTTCTCCTTCGTCGCTGGAACTAGTGTTGGTAACTTTCCTGGTCGGGTGGGCCACTGGAGCATTGCTCCGAGATGCGATAGCCTTAGGAGTGACAGTTGGGGACTGGGCACTCTTCTCGCTGGGACCCTTTCCTTTATGCTTGTAAAATTCATTAATACTAAGTATTGTCTCCAAGTCACCAGCATTGTGAGCAGGAGCGCATAAGTTATTATCTTCTTCTTCACTTAGAACAATATGAATAAATGAATTGTTGAATCCTATTGCCAGCATATGTTCCACGAAAATTTCATTAGGGTCAAACCCCTTTATCTTTCTAGCATATTATAGATTCAGATTGTGGAAGTGGTTTGAAAATTCATCGATTTTGTTTATATTTGTGAATAATAAGTCCCCAATTTTCCAAGGCAAGGGTATGAATTGCTTTTTCTGTTTCTCATGGAAAAAGTGTAGCCAAAAATTATACTGCCTTGTGACTTCCTTAATAAACATTTTATCAGATACATGAAATGGAAGAAATGAGGGATTTTCCTTAGAACCTAAAATCCTGATAACATTATGATTTTCCATTTGCTCCAACGTCCCCTTTTTATCCAGGAATTTATTTGCCTGGTCAGATATTCTGGGGGTATCTTTTCCAAACAATAATCCTTTGAAAACAAAAACAAAATCATTGAAAACTTCATAGAAATGCAAAGAAGCTTTGTGTCTCCACAACGCTTGGTACCAGAAGGTAAATGGGTCAAGTTCACAGTTTACCCTCTTATGGATAGACAATTTTGGAAAATGACAGCAATATGTTATCGCAAACACCAAATAAGAAGCCATAAATAATTTCTTTTCTTTTTTGTACTGTGACAATTGGGAGGAGATTTCAATGGAAGTCAGTTTTCCCCAATCGAAAATAGATTTCTCTTTGAATGTAAAATATAAGATAGAAACAATCATACAAGAAATGTTTGTGGTACTTTCTTGGCCTGTCACCCTGGTGAACAACCAAGCAATTTCCAGAAAGGGGTTTTTGAATGATTCGACCTGCAGCCTGGTAATGTATTCAGGGACAACCGCAAGATTCTCCAATAACTCAAGCAAGAGGTCCAGGCTATTTTCATGCTTTTTCAGGAAATCACTGCAATCTTCTCCTTTGAAAGTAAGTGTTGGTTGAGGGAGCTTCAACATCTTACAGAACACTTGAGGTGAAAGAGAGATGGGAGAATGGTCTTGAAGTTGAATAATCCATTGACTCAGTATGTATTTCTCAATGCACCATGCAACTAGTTCATTGCAGTCGAAACCCTCAGGGACACACCCTGCACGAGCAATTCCGAATGTACATATCATTTCCTTTTGAGTAGAAGGGGATGAATAGTAAGAATACGCTCTAGACCATTGAAAGTTCTGGTCCTCATGCCCAAAAATATTCAAAGTATCACCGCAGAACTATTGTCGAGTTGGTGTGGCTATAAGTTGATGAGAGTGTTCCTTTAATCCAGATAATATTTTCAATGAGTGCTTGAGAGAGATAACAATAATATAATCTTCAGCAAATCGTGCTTTAATGCGGTTTAATTAGAAATATCCTCAAGCCCTTCACTTATGAATGACGATATTTACGGAACCTGCATGATGAGTTATTAACATTAAACCATACTAAATGTGTATTGGGAAAAAAACAAATGTGGCGGGGATGGATGAGATCAATTAAGAATTGGGAACTTTTGTGAACCCGCCAACCTGGGACCCTATGGTTTCGAATGATAGAAAATAAGATAAGTGTTAGGAGCGGTCGGTAGGACTTGGATACACGAGAAATGAAATATTTAGGAGCTCAGTACTCACGACAAGTCTGGCGGTCATAATGTAGATCGCGGATCTTTGGGTGCAAAATGGATATCGCGGAACTTGGAATATGAAAGCTTGAACCCGCGAACCTGTGACTGTAAAAATGATTAATTATAGAATAATACGGCAGTCAGTCGGACTCATTATATGGGAGTATGGATTGAGATAAAGATCTGTGAGTCCACCAACCCGCGAACTTGTTGTTTTGAAAAAACGACTAAGTATAGTAACTAGAAAGGGAAAAGAAAAGGGGAAGTGAGGGTAGGTATAGAAGAGGGAAAATAAATGGAAAAAATAAGTTGGGAAAATAGAAAGGGGAGGAAAATTTCGGAAGCAGGAAACAATCTCAACAACACCCTATCCTATCCTCCTCATAGAAGTAAGGCTTCCCCCCATTGAGAGCATTTCTATGATTAGATACCTAACATACGAGAACAAGATAAACAACATGGATGACAAGAGGCTCCCCAAAATTTCTTTAAACTCTATCCAAAACCACCAGAGACTCAAGTAGGGATGACATAAAGATGTCAAATATTGGCTAAATAATTGAGGAATACAAGAAGAAGCCACCATGCAGAGTATTGATAATATTACAAATATTATCACTTCTAAATTTAAGGAGAATATGTGGTGTGATAAATAATTAGTGGATAAAAAGAAACTAAGTTACTACAAGGAGGTGGTCAACCCTAATTTAGAATATAAGTACCTCTTAGTTTTGAAAAATGCAAAGAAGAAAATCAACATTGCTAAAATAAGAACAAACTTTCATGAGCTACATAGTGAAACTGGGTGTTGGACAACTCCCAAAACACCATGGGATGAGATAATTTGTCACATTTGTGACACTAAGTGGGTAGAAGATGAAAAACCCTTCCTCTTGGATTTCCCTTCCTATACCCATATTAGATCCCAATTTAAAAACATTTTTCACATTATGAACCTTCCTAACCTCCTAGGTCATAAAAAATATGGTGATCTTGGAATTCTTCTCTCAATTATTTTTGAGCATAGAAATGCAATTTTAAAAAAACTGAAGTAATATCTTACCTTCTTAGGACCCAATAGACCAATTAACCTAAGTGGATATTAATTATTATCATCATCAATATATATATAATTATAATTTAGGAGTTGATAATTAATAAACCTATCATATCATAAACATATATTAATAAGATAAGATTTGTGTACTTTAGATTTCTTTACCTAAAATAAAATGTACAACAATGTAGGGATATTATGAAGTTTTACAACAACAATTATCCTAAAATAAATTGTACAACAATGCATGAATATTATGAAATTTTACAACAAAAATTATTAATCCACATACTTTGAGACATTATGATTAAGTCACAATGTCAATGTTGTGTAAATAGGACATTAACATATTTATGACACCAAACAAATTTACAAGTCTATTACAATACGATCATTTCATGTTAATATGAAATTTTACAACAATAATTATTAATCCACATACTTTGAGACATTATGATTAAGTCACAATGCCAATGTTGTGTAAATAGGACATTAACATATTTATGACACCAATCTAATTTACAAGTCTATTACAATACGATCATTTCATGTTAATGATTTTATGATATTAAGTACTAACAAATCATTCCTGGAAAAGTACTAACAAATCTATTCCTAGAAAAGTACTAACAAATCTATATGTGATTTTTTTAGAAAAAAAAATGATTGCCATAGCTCCTTAATTCATATATAAATTTTTAATTCAAAGAAAAATGAAGAATGGAAATTTAATTAATTTTCTAAAATCTGCACAATTAAAGTGTAACTCTAAAATAAAAACCAAACTATTTTTTTTTTAACTACTTATTATTATTAGTTTTTTTTATTATAAATTATTAATTAATTTTCTAAAATCTACGTAATTAAAATATAATTCTAAAATCAAAACCAAATTAATTTTTTTTTAAACTATTCATTATTATTACTTTTTTATAAATTATTGAATAGACTTGTTATTAAAATGTACTGTTAAAATTATTACTAAAAAACATGTTTAGCAATAATAGTTTTGAAATTGTGTCGTTGCGGCCTGCATTTTAGGGTTTTCGATAGTGCTCTCGAATGTCAGCGCCTTAATGGATCCCTCTGAGGGAGGGGATCCGCCCCCAGGATCCTTGTCCTTAGACCTGCATGCCTTCCAGGCTTTAATATCGTCTTACGCCAAATCGATCAAGCCAAGTCCCTCGCGTTTTGTGAAAAAAATAGTTGAAATCCCTAAGGTAGTCGTTCATGCTCCTTCAACGCGGCCCCTTGCTCTTAGACTGGAAAATAGAGGATTGATCGAGCAATTCACATGAATCTGGCCCTCCCCAAAATCCATGCACCTCTGGTTGGAAGCGAACTAGCACAAACTAATCTAGGGCCAAATGTCAGCGACATTCTGCAGTAAGGGATTCTTTGCTTTCCTGTTTGAAAAAAAAGAAGATAGGAATCTGATATTCTGAAGTGGACCTTACTTCATGTGTGCAAGAGGAATGTACCTTAATAAATGGACTCCTGGTTTCATCCCAAAAAATGACATACCCTCAGCAGTCCCTGTATGGGTAAGATTGTCTTTCCTCCCCCTTCACTGTTGGAATGACGAAACCATAAGAAATATAGGAAACACTCTAGGAAAATATATCGATCGTGCTGAACCATGAGAGGGATTACAGGCATGCGCCAGGCTCTACATGGAGGTAGATCTGGAAAAAGGACTCTCAGAAGCAATACAACTGAACCTAGATAGTTGGTCTTACATCCAACAAGTGGACTATGAACAAATCCCCTTCAAATGTAAAGCATGTCATGAGTATGGACACTTTGCCAAATCCTGCCCCCAGGCCAAAGACTCACAAGATCAAGACCGAAAGAAAGATCAGTGGCACCAACCAAAGCAGAAAAAAGAAAATGGAAAAACTCAGTCCATCCCGGTTCAGAGTTAGAGGGAAAAACCCAGTCCATCTCGGTTCAGAGTTAGAGGGGAAAACCCCCAGATCCAAAAGAAACATGGCTAGGATCTCCACATAAAGGAGAATCAAGTCACAACTGATATGTTGGTCTTAACTTAGAAGGAAACACGGAGGAAATCAGGGAATATCAGGAAGAAAATGACAGAAAGAGACAATAATATATAGGAGAAGAGATCAGAAAAGTAAAAGAAAAAGAAAAAGAAATCCTAGACTTGAGTGGGGATTCCACAACAAAATCAATCCCCAGCCAAACCCCGAAGATTCCATAACTGTCAGAAGAATAAAGGTAGGACACTTCTAATAGTGATTCTGACCTAGAAGTAACTCAACCGTCCACCACAAAGAAACCTGGAAGAAAATCCCAAAGGAAAAAAAGAGAATCGACTACATACAGAGAAAAAGAACTGGGCATTCAAAAAACAATAGAGGAGGCACTAAAAAAAGATGGAAAATCTGGGAAAAACAAGGCATCCCAACATAAGGGAGCAACTTCACAGCTCTCAAAAGGGGGGGCACCAAAATCCACTAATAAATAATGAAAGTCGACTTCTAGAATGGAAAAGGATTAGGAAGCAGGGTCAAAAAAGAAGAAGTTAGAAAATTGTTACAAATCGAAAAGCCCTTAGTCCTCATGCTCCAGGAGACAAAAATGAGGGATCTAGAAACCCTCAAAGAATTTCAAAAAAATTGGAAAAAAGGTGAAGGAAAAGCAGTGAACTCTAGAGGGGCCTCGGGAGGAATAGGAACTTTCTGGAATGTAGAGGAATTCAACATAAGAGATCATGTGCAGACACATTTCTGGATGATGTTCAATCTCCTCAATAAATACCCAGGTATGCTTTACTCCATAATAAATGTTTATATGCCCAATAACTATATGGAAAAAAAGGAATGCTGGCAATCCCTTCTGGATTTGTCGACTGACAATACCCCTCGAAATCTTGTCATTGTTGGAGACTTTAACACAACCAGAGGGTCAAAAGAAAAACGAGGAGGATATGTTGTGAGAGATCAATTTCGAGAAAGACTGGATGATATTATATTGGATCTGGATCTTTTTGACGTCCCTTTCGATAAAGGCATGTTCACTTGGAATAATAGAAGGGTTGGTCGAGGGCACATAGCAGAAAGATTGGATCGCTTCTTGATCAACAACTCCTTTTTGTTTCTTCTAGGAAAATCTTTCTCCTCGAATCTCCACTAGGCAGGGTCGAATCACTGACCTATCAGACTAACCTTTGAAGCTCAAAAATATTGGGGGCCCATCCCCTTCAGATTCAACCCTATTTGGTTGGACCACCGGGAGCTCATCCATTCCATTGCTCAAATATGGAATCAGTGGATCACAAGTTCACCCAATTACATCTGGGAGCATAAACTAAAACTAGTAAAAGATTACCTAAAAATCTGGGCAAAAAACTCAATGCAAAGCAACGCCAGGGACAAAAAGTTGCAACTCGAAAACTTGCAGGAGGAAATGGAAACAATTGAGATCCAACAAAGCCACATCATAAGGGAACAAAAAACTCACAAGGATTATGCAAGTGCTAGCAGAAGAGGAAATCACCTGACAATTAAAGTCCAGAAGCCTGTGGTTGAAAGTAGGGGATTAGAACACCTCCTTCTTCCACAGATAGACAAAAGTCAAAAATTGGGCAAACCAAATATCTGAAATCAAAACCCCATAAGGGGAAATCCTAAAAGACTTCAACCAAATCAAACAACAAGCTTCAATGCATTTCCATAAACTGTATACCACTTATGGTAGAGCTGAAGAAAAAACAATAGACACTTTTCTCAGACACATCCCCAGTAAGGTTACAGAGGAAGACAATATGCATCTTGATATACCAATCGAAGAAGCAGAAATTCTAAAAGCTCTAAAGCAATTCAACGAAGACAAAGTCCCTGGTCGAGATGGCTTCACTATTCACTTCTATAAAAAGTGTTGGCACATAATCAAAAAGGATTTCATAAGGACGATAAGATTCACCCACAAGTCAAAAAAATTGGGAGGAGCCACCAACTCCTCCTTCTTAACTCTCATCCCAAAATAAATTGGAGCCTCTTCCCTGGACCGGTTCAGACCCATCTCTCTTTGCAATATCTCCTACAAAATTATTTCCAAAATAATCGCCAACAATTTAAATCCTCTTCTTAGGTCACTAATCCTTCCAAGTCAAGGAGGATTTGTAGTAGGTTGCCAAATATGGGACAACTTCATCCTGGTTCAAGAAGCAATTCACGCCAGCAACTCTCGATGGGAACCAGGTATGGAAATAAAACTTGATATGGCGAATGCCTTTGATAGAGTAGAGCACAAATTCCTTTTTAAAGTAATGAAAAAATTCGGTTTCAGTCAAAACTTCATTTCCTAAACGAAATCATGTATTGCCTCCCCTTGGATTGATCCCCTGCTAAATGGAAGACCTACTCCTTTCTTCAAAGCCTCCAAAGGATTAAGACAGGGCTGCCCTCTTTCCCCTCTCCTTTATGTGATCATGGATGAATCCCTAAATGACAATCTTGAATGGGAAAGCATCAATGGAACAATCCCAGGTATCAAAATCACCCAAGGGGTCAAAAGAATGAATCACTCCCACTTTGTAGATGACACAATTGTCTTGAGAGGGGCATCAAAAATACTGGCTAGAAGACTATTACAAGTTCTGGACACTTTTCTTTTAGTTTCAGGAGGGCTCCTGAACAAGGAAAAATGTCAAATATACGTTTGGAATGTTGTTGCAGCCATCAGAGCAGGAATCACTCAAATAATGGGATTCAACATCACCTAGGATTGGAAATCCTTCAAATATTTGGGTCTCCCTCTGTGTTTAAAAGTGCTCCCTGGCGCGTTTTGGTTGTTGACTCTCCAAAAGGTTAAAGACAAGATGGATTCTTGGGGATCAAGATGGCTCGACCCAACAGGAAGGGTGGTCCTAATCAAATCAATTCTCTTGGCTCTCCCCATATTTCAATTTTCTACCCTTCTAGCTCCAAAGGGAATCCTAAAAGACTTGGCACAACTTACTCACAAATTCTTGTGGCAAGGAGGAAAATCTAATCACAAAAAATTCCACTTGGTGAACTAGGATATAGTCACCCTGCCCAAAAAAAGTGGGGGACATGGATGGCATCCTGCAAAGTAGGAGGCCTGTATGCCTTCACCCATCCTCTTAAAGGCTCTGTGAGTCCTTATATGAATAGCATGATCAGCCTGGGTTCTGATATATCTGTTACTGCCATGGCTACCCGCTGAAACTCTGTAATGAATGCCTCTGCTGTGCCAGTTTGTCTCAACTGGGCTAGATCCCTGAAGTGTATCTCGGGATCCTTCCTGTCAAACCTATCCATGAGCCTATCTGTAAACTCCCTATAGGAGGTTATGTGACTGTGACCCAATGTCACCAGTCCATGATACCACCACTCGTGTGCCTCACCCTCCAAGTGTAAGGTTGCGAAACTGATGGCCTCTGTCTCAGTCATCTGGTTGAGCTTGTAATACGTGTCTAGCTTCTGTACCCAAGATCTGGCGGTGTATTTGGACGATCCGTCGAAAGAAGGTATGGTGAGTTTACCAACTTTTCGAATGAAGTCAATGTTATTCCCTTGCTGCTGCTGCTGCTGCCCTCCCCTCTGTGGATCTCTAGGACGGTTCCTGAGTCTGAGTCCACAATACTCGACTAGGGTCATGTCTTGCTGAAAGTCACGGCCCAAGGCCACATACTCTCTCTGATACTCTGCAATGTCCTCTGCATGTGTGGCTGGTCTTTGTGTTATCGGTATCTGTGCTGCTACCGGGGTTTCCCTTTGGAAAATGGGAAACAAAGGATGTGGAATCCTACTCGCGGAGGTATACGTGCGAGTGGGTGACTGGGGTCTACTGCCTGCCCCTGAGTTCCCATGCACTGCATGTGGGCCTTGAGTGCCCGGAATATCTACCATAGCCAGTCTATCTGCTACCTGAGCCAAAGAC